>JASVER010000086.1:286232-300978 GCA_030449065.1 Oceanodroma leucorhoa | reverse complement strand
GAGGCCGCCCGGGCGCACGGCGCCAGCGGTGCGGGCTGCCGGGGGGGTGGAGGGGACGGGCCGGCAGCGCTCGGCGGTCGGACGCGGCTGTGCCACGGGCGAGTGCGGGTCGGGCTCTRCCCCCGGGGGGGCTGCGGGGCCTTCGTCCCCGAGACAAAATCCGCAGGTTGCTCCTTTCTGTACCGCTGTAGTCACGACWTGGTGCTAGCTCGTGAGCGTGCAGTTTTTTCTGTATCATGCCATAAGATGATACATGGCCATAGCTTGGGGGTTTTCTTGGGTGTTTTGGTTGGTTGGTTTGTTTTGGGTGGGGGATCTAATTTGCTGTTTGATTACATTATTATTTGAAGAGTGCGCAACCCTCTACTTTTTTTTCTGTGAATATTTTGCAAGTTAGTTTTGGATAAATTTGTAGGTTTGTGTATTGTTGTGGTGGCAGCTTAATAAGAAAGTAAAAGGTACTTTGTGCTTTCTTTAAAGGAAAACTTAACATTGGTGTTGATGCCGTTCAGCATGGGGTAGAAGGACTTACCTATCTTCTTACTGAAAGCTCCAAGCTTATGGTAAGGATACCTCTGTGAAATGAATTGAGGGATGCACTCGAGAGAGGTCTTCTAAACACTTATAGCTCTGAAAATACTGATGAATGGAGAAAACCTAGTTCAAAATTCGGATGACATGTATTCTTTTAATGAAAGAAGAAAAGGTGTCTCTTAGGCTGTTCTCTTATTGAAACACTGCGCCTGTGTGGATCGCTCAGAAATTTGTATTCAGTGTCTGAAACTAAAACTTGACAACATTTTAATAGTGTATAGCAAGAACATGCAGTAATTTAGTCTGTAAGAGAAGYATACTTCAGGATTAAGCTCTGTTTAAACAACAAAACTTGAGTGAGGATTTTTTTGTTATTGTTCAGCTACTGTACATGATGTGTGCTGTACCAACCCCTGTTAAGTATTCCTTATGTTTGTCTGACGTAGTTTTGAGAGCTTTTTTTCAGCTCCTGACATCAGAAGTTTGGGTGGGTGTAAGCAGATACTAAAAGAATAATAGTTGGATAATTACTGTTTCCATTGGAAAGACTTTTACTGTTGACATAGTAGAATATTTGAACAATGAAGACATGGAGAAGGGATACAGAGACAAGTGATTCCAAATTAAACTCAAGCAGGCATTGTTCTGAAGAGCAGGTGGGGAAGGGATTGAAATACTGCAGAATCTTTCCTTCAAGTAAGGTGACTGGACTGACAGATAAATTACAGYGTATTATGGTAGAATATAGCTGATCGCAGAATGCGTTTATGGTATGAATGCATTGTAAAGTTATGACATTTTCTGTTGAATAACTGCTTCCACAATGATGAACCAGGCTTCTCCAGTTCGGCACAAAGCCATTGGCCTCTGAGAATCCGCTTTTCGGGCCGCTCTGAGTTACTGTAACGTGAGCCTTAAAGTCGTACTGGGTGCTCGTTTACATGTGCAGACATTCAGATCGTTTCAGAGTATTTATAATTCAAGTATCAATATTATGTTAACACACTGTTGATAAATTGATGATTGAAATATGTACTTCCTTATGACAAAGCTCAAAGCGCTTTTGTGTTGCATTTTGTTCTCTGATATGAAGGCTTAAATGTGAGGACGTTGAATGTTTTTCTTTTTTAAAAAAMCGATCTAAAACTGCTCCTGAAGCTCGTGCGAATCAGCAGTAATACATCAACGTGTAAATCACTTAAAACCTGGATGATTTGTTTTGTCCTAGCTGTAGAATTGTTTTCACAGATTCCTGCAGGAAAATAACTGCACCATACCACATGTAATGTTTACTTACAGTTTTATTTGTTTCTCAACAAATAATGATTGCAGCGCAGTTCCGTATTAAGGCCTGAATTGTTATTTCTAGATTTCTGAGATAGACTTCCAAGATTCCATTCATGTTCTGGGATTCTCAGATGAATTGAACAAATTATTGCTCCAGCTGTACCTTGATAACAGAAAAGACATCAGAAACATTCTTGGTGAGCTGGCACCAAAGCTTCCCAGCTATCACAGTCTTGAGTGGAGACTGGATGTGCAGGTAACTTCTGTTAYGTTTTCAGTATTCTATGTGTTACTTTACATTTTTTTAACATCATAAACAACTATTAAACAATGAATTTATATTCTTTCAAAGCAATTGAGGCAGCAGTTTTTCATGTATTCAAAACTGACATAATTTTTGTTGTTGCACCAAAGATAGCCAGTTATGAGATGAACAGGTTATGTAATGACGCAAAGTATTTATTGCTTTATGAAARATTAATTCATAGCTCCATTGGTGTTTTAAAAATGTTAGCATATACTAAATATATTCGGTCTTAATTATCACCTAATTTTCAGAGCTATTATGAAAGCATTGGTTAAAGTGGATTAGTATTGCTTAATGATAAAACTAAATAATGGATTGTGTGTATCTTTAATGTGGATGAAAAGGATTTTTAAACAGTCCTCCAAGCAGGTCCTGCAAACCTGCTGTGAATTGTAAATAAGAAAGTTGATCACCATCGTTTGTTTGTTTGTTTCCCTATTCCCATTTCATCTGAACTCCTTCATGCAGCTGGCAAGCAGAAGTTTGAGACAACAGATTAAGCCTGCTGTGACTATAAAGCTACATCTTAATCAGAATGAGCATCAAACTGCCCAAGTGTTGCAAACCGACCCTTCTACCCTCCTCCACCTAATTCAGCAACTGGAACAAGCATTGGGGGAAATGAAGACAAACCATTGCAGGAGAATAGTGCGCAACATGAAATAAGTATTGATTCGTTGCTGTTGTTTCACAAACTGCTTAGCGAGACAGCTGAAAACAATGTTCACAAATACCTTTTGAGGAAAAATAAACATCTGGGTCAGATGAAATGCTTTCCTGTGCCAGGATTTTGTGCCAGTAATTATAGGCTGAATGTCTATAGGTGCTAACTTTACACACCTGCCTGATGGGAGATTGGTAATTGGTTTTGCTTTACTTGCCAATGTAGAAATTCAGCATGCTATGCTGAGAATTTCTTTAGCTCTAGATTAGTATAGTTCTACTTGAAGAGCTTTACTACATTAAGCAGAGCTGTCTCAATATTACATGAAGCTGCACATTTATTTTTACATTTATCAAGTAGTTTTTTTCCCTTGGTTTTGCTTCTGTTTTGAAATTTAAAAAAAAAAACAACTATATTGGTGGGAATGATATTTTACAGGAATGTGTCTTCCATCTAGACTGGTGTATGTACGAGAGTCTTCTTCTTCCAAAGGATTSGGTCAACTCAGGCTGGGTGTTGCACTGCTTTTCTACCCTTCTTCTATAGCAAAAGAAAGTATAACCAAGCTAACGCTTCCATTTTAACAAAGCTAGCTATTATCCCTACTGGGCAGTCTCATGCTTTCTGCAGGTAGCAGTTACCATAGAAGACCCAGTGACCTAGGCATAAGTTAGCATACTGATTATTTCTATATGTAAAGGTGATCTGAAAAATGGCAAAAGCATGGGCTAGGTGGCAGATTAAGAATAGTGTTAACTTCTCCTAAATCTGATCTTCATCTTGTGATGCAACAATTTTTGTTCCCCTATTTGGGTAGTGTGCTCGTAAAGGAAAGAGTAGCGAAGTATTGCAACATAAATGATGCTTTTCCATTTTTGAAGAAAAATGTCTAGCAAAGGTTGTGTCAAAAGTCACTTTTCACTTGCATTCTAATGCAATATTCTGTAGCTCTTGTGACTAAGGTTAAATAGTTTTACTAATTAATGTCACTGACACGAGTGAGGGTGCATCATAAAGCCCTTAAAGTATATTGGAAAGGACAAACAGGYAAGGGAACCTTAACACACAGATTCTGGCAATAACTGTATGTTTACCATCTTTCATAACAACACCATAAATTTCTGTATTAATTGGGTTCCTACATTCACAAATGCATTATTTTCTTACTGTTTTGAATTTTTTGTACCTTTGAGAGGTGCTATTTCAAATGAAACCTGCATGGCAGAARTGCTTTAATCAATAACACTACCACTTAAAAAAAGTCAGTTTTCTAGAATATGGGGTTGCTTATTCTCTAATTGCTTTATATAATATGGTSATGGTGTGAACAAACTTAATTTCCTCTCCCATATATGAATCAGCAGTGTRTTTCATTTACCATCCATATGTGGTGACTTTTTTCATAGAATCATAGAATTTTCTTCACATATAGTATGTGGTAATTAAATGTGATCAAATGTTACTACTTGGGATTTCTGATTAGTATTTTTTTATGTAATTGGGCTACATTTTCAGGTGAAGTACAAGAACAGCCTATATGTAGGCCAGTGCTTTCTCTTCATTCCGTCCCTCCTCACTATAGCCATAGTCTAAGAACTCATGGCAGCAAAATAGAAGTTTCAGATACAAGTCCTAGGAGCTTTTCGTGTCTCATCTCACTACTGCCCTATGAATCTGAACATACTCCTTTCTGTCTCTTAAACTTTTTAGAAAAAGAAAACTAGCTGCTGTAGAGCTAGTTGGCATCRTGGTAAATGCTGGCCATTTACACGCGTGTCATGTCCTGAAGCATGTGCTAGGAGAGAAGGGAGGGTTTCCCTCAGTGATGGTGAGTAAAATGGACAGTTGAAAGCGGGTTTAGTGAATACAGAATGTCATTAGAAAGCCTGCATACTCCCTTTTTTTGAAGCTTACTACAAYAGTGTAGAAGTAAAAACTGCCACACTGAATGGTCTTGTTTCCTCTATCAAAACATAACCTGAATTGAAGATGGTTAAGGTTAAACTTTGAAGCTGGGTGAAATTCAGAGAAATTCAAACTCTGGCAGTGATCCATGAACAGACTCAAGAAGAAAAGTAAGGAGAAAGGTCCTTTACACCAAGCCTGTTCCTTCTGAATTGTACCTTCCAGTTTGTGCTGGGGAGAGTACCGAGCCTGGCAAAGCAGCTTCTCAGCAGCTGGGGATTTTAGCTTAATTAGGTAGCTCTGCCTTTATGGGAGGTTGGAACAGGTCTTTCTACAGTTCTGCAAATCCCCCCTTTGCCTGTCTTCATGACACACACGGCAGTTACCGAGGGCTTTGCAGCTGCAACACCAGAAGTACCAGTGTGCAGAGCAGAGCTGTATCTAAAACATGATGATGGGTGCGAATGCGCAGCGAATGGCACCCGGTGCTGTTGGTCTCATCACCCTGATTGGAGTTACCAGTGTTGGAATTACGGTATTGGTATAGCTGCTGGTTTGTAGGGCAGTTGAAGCTAGAGAGTGAAAAAGCATCRACTTCAGTAACCCAGAGATAGTAGTAAAATAAGAATTCACTCATGAATCTGGATTTTTCAGTTTTAATGTRAACTCTATCCAAAATTAAAGGTGACATATAAAGCTATGTTTAATATAACCTGTTTCTTCTCATGAATTTGCAGTTGCTTTATAGAAACCCTTGAACCGAGACATGGAGAGTAGAAAGCATTATTCACAAGCTATTAAAAAAAAGAAGTACATAACGCTGCTACTTTTAACCCATTTTATTTTTAATAGGCTTTTTAAAATTGGCTCTGGTATCTAGCCACTGAAAGCAAAGTTAAATTTGAGGCCATTTCTCTACTATTTTTTTGCAAGTCTGGAAGAACTATTGATTTTATAACAGAAAAAAGTTACTTTCAACTTACCTCTTAAAAAGTTGTCACTGATTTGTAGGCAGTGCAGCATTTTAATCTTGAAGCAATTTACAAACATGAGTTAAGTTCTGAATAATCTGTGAGGAAGTTGAATRTATTACTATTTCATCTTTAGAAATCTATTAAGTATGGAACATAATCTTTACCTTCAGTGTAGAACTCCTGTGTGTTTTGTTCTACTGCAAATTTAACTTTGTTTTGCAGAACTGCCCTTCCTGTGTCTGTCAAGTAACTTTTGGTTTTATGAAGTGAGCAACTTGGGAATGGCTCCCTGGCACTTTTTTGATAGACCACTAAATTCAGGTGAACTCCACGCCAGTGCAGAGTCCAAGTGCATAGAACAACTGAAAATACAGCTAGTTTAAGCATAAACTAGATTATTTTCTTGAAAGCAGAGTTAGGCTGAGACCTTAGCTATATGCTTCTCAACAGATTTGTATCACAGTTTATTTTTTCCTGGTCTAAACAGCAGAGGGCAGAAAGTTTGGTTTTTATAATCTACAAAGGAGAAGTTTCGCTATACAATCATTTTCAGTGTTTGTCTTCTGATAAGAGTTGTTCACAGTATCAAGACTTGACTTGGAATGCATTTCACCTTATATTTTCCAAATTCGTGATCAATTTTAAACTGAAACCAATAAAACTTCCAGTTTACTACCACTATAGAAGATGGTTTCTTGAATCTGCTAATTAATTTGCTAAGCCACTTAGCAAAGAACATAATATAACCCAATTCTTAAAACTYAGGAGGATACAATTTATTTGGTGTTGTAAAATGTTTGTGTTCTCTTAAGCATTGAGTAAACTCAAGAAGCAATGCTTTTCTTCCTCCTTTTTTTTCTTAAATCCTTTTGAATGAACTCCATATGATCACTGTTTTGTAAAATCCATTGTTTCTGATACAAGTTTTAATCAATTCCCCATCTCTGAAGCGTATTTAGACTCTCCTACAAGCTTTATTTTCTTGTACTTTTGCTTGTCCCTGCCACACTTTCTTGCAAGCTTTTAATGTACTAGACTAAATACTTTTTCACCTTTTAACTGGCTAATTAATTAGCTGTTCYTTGAATTATATGGGAAAAACTGTTTTCATTTAAACAGCTATGGAGTTAGTTTAGATATACACATATATAAATAAAATCAGTATCTGAACTTTGGATTAGGCCTACAATTCTCATTTAACAGAAAATCCACGGAACTAAGGTTTTGTCTTAACGTTGTATTTTGAATTTAATGTTAAATGTGTTAGACCTGTTTTAAATTCAGTGCTGTTTATGAAATCTGTCCATGTATAGACTCAAAGGTATGAATGGTGATTTTTTTCAGTTCCAGTTTTTATAAGAATGCCTGTTTCCTATTCTGTGACTTTGTAATATTAACAATAGATAGTGTGTAGGAAAGGAAGTCCAAGATTAGGAATAACCTGGCAAAACTCCACRAGTAAAGCTCTGCTGTTTCTTACTTACCTAAATAAAGGGAAGGAAGTCTCCTGTCACTCTATGCTTGGCTTTGTGGTCAGGGTCGGGTATATTACAGCACAATCTCTTTTTTTAAATACTCTTGCTGATTTTATTTTCAAGATGAGTATAAATTATGGCAGTTTGATTACTCCAGTTGTATCTTGAAATTTGAAATTTCACTCACCCATCAGATTATTTGTGTCAATAGAGAACACTTATTTCATTTAGGGTTCTGGATTTTGATTTATTTGAAGTGTGGCAGGTTTTAAACATTACCAGTAGTTCTGCTGAAGATGGAGTAGTGAGCAGACTGCTTTTACGTGCATAAAAGTGCAGTTTTTACTGTGATTGTGTAATAGAATTTTAGAATACATTTTAGGAATTACCATGATCAGCACCTTTATGACTTGCTTACTCTAGATTCTTTATGACAACTTATTCTAAATACATAAGGACAGGCAATCCTTCAGTCCATCTATCAATGAAGTTTGTAAGAGGAACAGCACTCTAAATAGTTGCATCCTGATTGTCCCAAAATGTAGATAATAATCAGGCCAAGATACAAGCCATAGTGACCAAATATGCTGCAAAACACATTAAATACATTTATTTTTCGCCATCATTAAATATGTAAGAACCTTCTACTGATCTTACTCTTTTCCTTTCCCTGTCTATTGTTCTGTCAAAGTGTTATTTTTTTGGTAAAAGGAAAACTTAAGTAAACAGATTGAAACTGAACTTCACTTTATGGAATCTGTCTTGTTCCATAGTGTGTTTGTGTGTGTGTGAACTTTCAAAGTAGTGTTCCTGGTGCTCCTAACAGCTACTTAAAATACCAGAACTGCAGAAGTCAGGAAGCTTCTCTACCAAGCCTTTCAAGCGTTCTGCGTTCATAGATCTACCATAAGGTAACAGGAAAATTTCTGCCCTGTTAGGTTTGTCTTTAGCAGAAGCTCTAAGCAAGCCCTAATTTTAGAGAAATCCCTCAGTTGGTACTTACACTACTACTGAGACAAAACCTGTTCTAAACACTTTCGTTCTGAATTTCAGGAATTGGTTAATAATCGTGGCCTTTAAAATCACCATTGTTTATGCTTTTCTACATCCAAATGTATCTTCTAATTTCCGAAATGCACAAGTTTCCCCAATACCGCTCAGTTCTTGCTGGGGATTGCAGTTTGGGTTTGCTGACAGTCTGAAGTGGGAACAGCCATCTCGGCCCGTAGCACTGATGAAGCTGGTCTGCTTCAGTTGGCTGATGTTGCACAAACCCAGACCACGCGTGGTGTTCAGGTGTTCCCTTCTGCCAGCTCGGCCCTCTTGGACAGCAGCATCCGGGTAGCAGATGGCTGCAAGCAGTTTGAGGGATGAAAGCAACTGGAACTGCTCCAGGTAGGTCTAAAATAAGATAGTGCTTTGAGAACCAAGAGTTCAAGCCCYCATAAAGCTAACTTGGGATCTTTTGAGAAACTTTGTTACATAAAAACGATGGGACTTCGTCATTTGTCTTGATTTGGTAATTACCAGAGGTTGTGGCACTTTTTAAAAAAGATTTTCTTCCATGATCTTTGCTTCTTCGCGTGATCTGAATATTGAGGGAATTTCCTCCTAACCATGGCTAATGTTGTAAAATCTCGTATCACAAAGAAGTCTAGCATACAGTCTCATACTAGATGCAATCAGGAATTCACAAGAAAGCAAGATACATACCTTTTATAAATCAGTCAACAAATATCCTGAAAAGGATGCATGCATTTTGAGTAATTCTATGTAGGTTGCTTTTACTATAAAAAGTTTTCTTTTTTGTCCTTTTTTAATAAGTTTTATAATCACACATTTTAATTTTTTAATACCTTGCTGCACCAGGTCCAGTATTTCAGATCTTCCTCATGAAAATCATACAACCAGAACAAGAAGGAAAGCAATACTATGTCTTCCACTCTTCCCAGGTATCTACATTAGAAGAAACGTGTGGTTTTCTCTCTGTCAGACACTATCTTCGCTTCGTGGTCTCTCAGGTAACGGGTGGAGATGTTTGCCTGTTTCTGTCCACCTAAAGGATACAGGCTCTCATCTCATCGCTCTGCGTGCTAGCACCCGCCCTTGGGCTTTTCCCTGGGCAGCTAAGCAAAAAGGGGCATGGAAGAGAAGTACTTCTCTTCGCTAGCTGTTTTTGCTGTCACCTACGTGTTCAATGGCAGGACCACATCTTAAACGATTGGGTTTAGACTGGTCAACTTTAACACTTCCTAGAACAACAATTTGCCTCATCCCTGCTTGTTCTCCCCCAAAAGTAAAAAGTTAGGATGACTTAAAAGTTAAAAAGGATGACTTTCCAGGCAAAAAGAAAACACATGATGAGAACAGGGAATACTGATCATGAATGTAACTTCTACTCGCTAGGGGAAATAGAGGATCCTGCAATTCAGAAATATGCAGAACAAGTCACAGAAGCCTGATCTTCTGCAGAGAGGGGAAAAGGTGAAATACACAGCACTGAGCAATAAGTACAACCAGTAACGTGTTCAAGATGTGTTAAGAAATAGATGACACTGCCTTTTTATTTATTTTTATATATATATATATATGCTTATTAGGGGACAACTGGTATGTTTTACRCTAACAGCAGTAGCAGGACGTCAGAATAATTAGGCTCTGTTTCAAATTGCCCTGCTGAGCTTGAGCAAATCATACGCCCTCTGTATTGGACACAGGAAGTTCAGACTGGAAGACTCTCCCAAAATATCAAATCTGATTGTAATTAAGCTATTAGCTTTTTTCCCTGGCAAAATCTGCATCAGAAAACCCCCTCTGTGTACATGCAATTTTTATTAACAAAAAAGAAAACTCTACCTTACTGTATCTTTCTGCAAGTTGAATTAGTTATGCTAGAAAAAGTACTTTTCATGCTGGTATGATTCTCAGCACTGTTCTACGCTACCCTCCTGCTAAAGTTTGCAGAGCTATTCCAGAACATTTTTTCCTCTGTAGCTACTCCTGTGTATTTTAGTCTTGTTAGCTGGGTAATTATTCTGGTATTGTCAGCAGTGTTCACACAGGGAGCCAGACTGATGTAACTATTCCAGAACAACTCTTGCCAATAAGATCATACTCTTTTATTAAGCAATTTCTTTTTTTCTTTTTGCAATTCTGGACCTTTGTTCTGAAGCACCAGAGCAGATCAAGTCCCAGTTTATTTTACATGACTATTTTAGGACTGACTTATCCCACAGAATTTGGCCAAAAATCGTCTTCCAAATCTGTCTCGAGTAAGTGAAAGTCTTAAAGACTAGCTGTTTTTCTGTCCTTTAAACATTACCATTTCCACAAATGTGAATTTGTTTCCTAATTCATTTCTGTGCTAAGTCAGCTGTATTAGGAAACCTCCTTTTCATCAGCAGTTTAAGCTACCCGAGACAAACTGATTATGGGCTGCCGATGTATTTTGTTCCACTGTCTTCTTGGGAGGGGGCATGCTAACCTTAGTAAAGAAGTTGGAACCAGTGGCTGTAGCGTGGTGACTTCGGAGATGGCTTCAGCTGTTTGCGAACTAGACACTACAGCTTTTCCCAAATCGCTGTTGCAAACTGTTTAAGTGTAATCTGACTTTGCACTGATCTGGATGAGCTGTGTTTGTATGTCCCATTCCACTGGCTTTGCTGTAAGGGGAATAACCTCTGAGACACAAACTTTGGTGCAATTTTTTGGTTAGCACAGCTGTTTCTGAAATGAATGTCTGAGCAGTCATGTACTACAGATGTTCACATAGTTTCTTGCCAGTAAAATTACATCATAAAACAACATGAACTAAACTGACAAAAGTTCGTTTTTTTTTTTTTTTTTTTACTAGTAGACTGTGTCCACATCAGAGGTTTTGCTGGCTTGGAGGTGCTGGCTGGGGAGGTGCGCTGACATAGCTATTTTGGTGAGACTTTGTAATATACACCAGGTCTTTGTATTACATAAACCACATCACAGTTGGCTACATAGGATATTCTTCGCATGCATTCTGAGGTGCCAACCAAAGTCTAAAAGCTGTTAGCTACCTGAGAAACAGATAGCTGTGAAATGCACACAGAGAGAAACCAGAAACTTAAGCATTGACCCCTTTGTTAAAAAACACATTTCCTGAAGTACACCTTTTCAGAAGTCTCTTGAAAATCAGATTAATATAGAACTATTAGCAAGAGCATAATATACAAAAAATGTCTATCAAACAATACCCAATTGCCACAATGCAAATAAAAATTATTAATTTGCATGACAAACTATGTTTTTAAACTGTAAATGTGTGTGTATGATGCACATGTATACCTTTGTATAGTGAAACTTCATGTAACGTGTTTACTATTCCATTGTATTCTTTGTTCTCCGTTATTTATTTTGGAGGAATAGAAGCTTTCTTTTTATATATGGCSTTTTTTCACTGAAGTATATGAAAGCCAGTAGATGTAGTTAATGACCGYTTAAAGTCTCTTTGCACAGCGCATACCTAAACAGAAGGCAGGAACTGTGCACGCTCTCCCYGGTCTGCACTGTGTAATTGCTACTCAGTTACCCAGAAAGCATGAGATTTTTCCAGGGAATCCTGAATGTGTTTTTTTATAATAGACCTCACACATGCATCTTCACCTATGTAGGCTTTCTCAGAAAAATTTTAATGTATGTAGGGCTTTGATATAAAGCAGTGATGGATCTAGATTAAAAAGTACAACATGTGGTATTGTTTCTTTAAACCATTAGATGCTCGTTATCTAAGGGTACATTTGAAAGTGCACTTATTTCTTCTGATCTGTTTGCTTGGCTTTCCACTGAAGTATAGATTGAATTTGCTAGAAGGCTCTGTCCACATTAGAGGTTTTGCTGGCTTGGAGGTGTTGGCTGGGGAGGTATGCTGACATAGCTATTTTGGTGAGACTTTGTAATATACGAAAATGTACAACAAACAGGGTATACTCAAAGTACTGTACTTTTATAAATCCTTCAGATGAACAAAAAAAAAAGTCTACTATTCAAAAACATTTGAACAGCACATGAAATTGAGATGAAATAATGTCTTATTTTTTATAATGTATGATCTTGTAATTAGAAGAAAGAAGTAATGTTAAGGAGGCTTTCTATGTCACATTTGTGGTTTGGTCCCTTTATCACTTAATCCAATCGCATTGTGATGGAAGTGTCATTGTCTTCCATGGACCTGAACATATTGAATCATTTTCTGTAAAAGCTGGTGGTCATATCCTATTTTTGTGTCCAAAGAAGGAAGTTACTATTTTCTAAACAAAGAATAATAACAACAGTACTATGAGAATTTATTTTTACAGTTTCAATCACTTTCAGATTAGTGGAGAAAGATGCTTTAGCCTACACCAAGTGGTACAATAGCAGCTAATTATATTATTCAGTAAAAAGGGCAGCTGAAATACTATCATCTTGCTGAAGAAGACAGTTCTAGCTGTAATAAATACTGCTTAACTTTAGAACAGATGTGCATATACTTAGAGTGCCACTTATGGAAGTGGTCTAATTAATGTAGATGAGATGTCACCATGAATGAGATTATCAGAGCCTTGCCTTGAATAGGCACGTCATCTGGAAAGGACTGCAATAGGTAGATGGGTGTGTCTGTCTCAAGGATAGAGAGGCCTGAAGGAAGCAAGAAAGCCCTTGTAAAGGCTGTACGAAAAATCACTCATGTTCAGATCATTATCTGTACAATAACCACATGCACACACACATACAATCATCTAATATCCAAAGGTTTTAAACAGGAAATTGCAGGAAAAAAGGATATGTAATATCTGCGTAACCCTGGAGCAGGTGCTGTAATTAGCACAGCTGTCTGAGCCAGTAAAAATGCTAGCAAGTGACCCGCTAAGGAAGCAGAAGAAGAATGGTACAAAAGATAGCATGGAAAATTCTTAGGGAAGGGAAGCATAAACAAGTCTCAGGGGTACTGGGTTTCCTGACCAGAAATATAGCAGATGTGGCAAAAAAAACAAGGAGGAGATCTGCCTAGCCAATGGAAACATGAACAGGAAATGTAAGGAAAAACAAATGACAGGGAATATTTGTTGAAGCAAGGAAATCAGGAAATGCACAAGCAAGATCTGTTCCACAGAGCTAGCTGATCCTAATCCGGAGTTCATGTACAGGCTTAAACTGTGACTCTCAGAATCTACATTACCAGTATTAAATGTAACACTGATCAAGGGACAAAGATTGTTCAAGAGTCCAAGTTCTAAGCTGGAGAAGCCAAATGAAGTTCAGAATAGTTCATGCTGCTTCTTAAGAAATAAGTAAGAGTAAGAAATAAGTTCAGAAAAAAATTACTTACTTAAGACTTTTCTAATCTAGGTTCTGATTACTGAGGAGGATGTATTCTTATCGATCAGCATAGCCTGGAGTCTGTCCAAAATGCAGAAATAAAATTAAGAAATGCGTTACTAAAATRATGTTGTGCGTTTGTATAGCCAGTGTTTGATACCTGTATGTGTGTAGTCATAAAAACACTGTATGCTTCCTATTGTAAAAACCAACACCAAAGTTGGAAAGTGAACAATATTATTCTTTATAAATGCAGCTACTGAATTTAAGCAAATTCTGGGTCACTTCACCATTCAAAAGTTGTTTCAAGTGCACCAAAAAAATGGCAATATAACAGACAAGATCAAAAAAATTGTATGTATTACATTTACTTTATAGAAAGCCTCAGCATTTTCATGACAGCTCTGGCTTCTAGTATAGACTAAACAGAGGACAAGTGAATGTGAACAAGCAGTCAGGATAGGTCCACAAAGTATCACAGCTGTATTTGAAAGACCGCCTATGGATAGTGAGTTGGAAGGATTTGTGATATAACTCTGCACTGAATTTGTACCTGTCAGCGAAGGGCTAAACCTCACCTAAACTACAACAAAGTAGTTGTAGTCCATGTCACCATGAATGCTTCCTTCCTTTTTTCCCCTCTTATGTGGCCCCCATTGTCACAGCATCACTAAATTATGCTATGAAGCTCGTATGTGAACTAATTTAAGCATCATTTTGCTTCCAGAAATTATTGCCCATGAACTTCCTGAATGATGGTTCCAAAGCAAAGCTAATTACGTTGACAGAAGTTCAACTGCATCAGGAGAGAAAACGCTCCGAGCTTCCTTGATCGCTAAAGCAACGCTTCTAACCGCGTTGCGTGACAGGAAGGTGCAGCTGCTCCGCCCGCGGCGGGCCCCGAGGCCACGGCCGGGCCGGGCGAGCTGCTCCCGCCAACGAGCCGGCACCGCTGCCCGCGGGGCGCCCGGGGCCCTCCGCAGCGCGCAGGGGCCCGCCGCGCTCACCCGGAACGCCCCGCCCGGCCTCCGAGGCGCCGCCTTCCCCCAGCCTCCGCTGACTTCGGGCGGGACGGGGGCCGCGGGAGGGATGCGGGGGCAGCCCCCGGCCGGCTCTGAGGGACGCCCCGGCGGGCCCGGGCCGGCCCAGCCCCCGTCCCGCCGCCCCGAGGGCCCCTCTGCTGCGCGGAGAAGCTGCCCCCGCCCGGCAGCGGCTCCGGGTACCCAAAGTTTCCGCGGCAGTTGCGTAACTGCGGGCGGGGGCCGGGCCC
>JASVER010000086.1:199683-284912 GCA_030449065.1 Oceanodroma leucorhoa | reverse complement strand
GTGAGGGGGGGCGGCGCCGAGGCTTTCCAAGTCTGAGGTGGGTGCGAAAGCCCGGGGGGAAACTCCTTCCCACTTCACCGGTGGGAAGAGGAGGACGAGCGGGGGGAGCGAGCCGCCGGGCGCGGGCTGGAGGGCTGCTCCCGGGGCCGGGGGCAGAAGCCCTGCCTGTAAGCTGTCGGTTCCGTATGGCTTTCCTGCTCGGCCACGCGTCCAAGATTCAGAAACTGGTTTTTTAAAAATAAGTTTAATAGCAGTTGTTCCAGGGAGTTTTCCAGAATGGGGGGACGGGACACTGCGTGTCTGTGACCTGTTGGAGGTAAAATAGGCTGGGGGAACTCCATCACCCGRGCTCTCAGGTCTCCAGTCCAGGCTTTAACTGTGAAACCGCCGTGTTCGTATCGTGGGTGGCTTTTCACAAACGGAATGCGCTGCTGCAGTGCAAGTGGTGTGTATTGTATTTATAGCATCCATATCTTTAGGGACGCGGGAGGAGGCTTCCTTATTTTAGCGACAGATTTTGAGAAGTGCGGTAACACAACTGCCCATCCCTTCTGGCCAGTAATTTTGGCCAGAGTATTTTATTTATGACATTTGGAATTTCATTCAAAGCAGTTTAATAGGCCTGAAAATATGTAATAATCGTAATATGTAATAATCGTAATATGTGATAAGATTTGTGAATCTTATTCTGGTAGATTCTGTATCTCTGCTCCAGATTCATTGCAAATTAAATGTCACTGTATTAACCCGGTAAATATGCAGTGACAAAATGTCTACTAATGAAATAAAACATTTATTGATGAAGCATCTACCTAAGGATATTGAGGGAGTTAAACTGCCAGGGCTACAGGAGATCATTTACTCCTTTACTACAGCCTTCTCAGTTAGGAGCGTAGTGTCTTGAGTTCACGTTCAACTGTGTGTGTGTGTGTGTTCAGCCATAATAAATGGCATATAGACAATGCATGAGGGGAAAGATAATGTTTACTGTTTAGAAAAATGAATAAATGCATAGTTTACATGATTCTTATAATGATTTCTTTGCCTCGTGGCTTTGGAATCTCCAAAGGATTACTCAAGAGCCCAGTCTTCAAATTACTCTGCACAGAGTTTAGATTTTTGCCTCTTGTCACACTCTGAGTTACTAGCAAAGCACAATTTTCTGCCATTTTGTATGGTGTTGTATATGGTTTACAATACTGGGTGGTCATGTACCAGGGTCCAAACATAGGAGGTTTTTATTAATCTGGTTTATCACCTGAATGAGAAGATACTGTTGCTCTACGCTTTGCATGTATTTTTCTCAGTAGAACAGGACAGAGAAGCAGCAGCTGACTGATAGAAGCACTGTAACAGATCATTCATAAATATATATTTTATATAAATTCTTGCTAGGGCTTGGCTACAGGTGTTTTCAGATACCTCTGGCTAAAAATTACATAACATAATCTTTGTCTGCTGTTTGGTTTTTGACTAACATCAAAATGAACTCGTGTGGTTTTACCTTCCTGTCACACATTTCTGACATAGAGACAGAGTTTTCCAAGTTGATGGATTCTTGTTGCTTAGGCCAAAAATGCAAGTCCTTTATTAAAAAAAAGCATGGATAAAAACCCAAAGTGTCTTTAATTTTTTTCCAAATCCTGTCAACAGTAATATTCTGATTAACATAATCATTTTTTAATATAAAATAAAATTTTCATTGTGTATGTAATTTATTACCTAAGTTAATCTTTGTTTTGTTTCCCCAGTTTTATTTATCCAACAGAACTTTTCTCATTTCTATAAAAAATAATTGGAATAATGTATTTCTTTATACCTATAATGTATTTCTTTATACCTCAATGCTTTTGGGAGTAATACTTAGCTATAAAACGATCACATATTAATTATAGTATTTTACAAGTGGTGTAATGTTTTTCAGTTGAAAACAGAATTTTCTGCAGAAATTTAAGATTGTTTATGGAAAGCAGCATTTAAAACTATGGAAAGCAGCATGTAAAACTATGCACAATAATATATAGGGTTCAAGTCGGATGATGTGCTTGAAAATCCAATTTGGTCAAACCAGGCATACAAAGTTACATTTTATATTCAAGGCAAAAAAAAAAATTGCCATTTTTTTCCAGCTTAATGATAAAGATTTGTTTATAGTCATTAGCAAAAGAAAATCGAGACGTATTAAGAGTAAATAGCCAAATTAGGTACTGTGAAAGCCTTTATTATCTGTTGAAGTTTAGAATGCAATTTGTTGTATTTAAACACATTTTCAAGAATTATTAAACAAAAAGTAGTGTTTCAATGAACAGTGAGCTAACCTTGTTGACAGGGAACCAGCTATGACTTGAAGCAGTCGCGCTCCGGCATGTCAGTTCCTGCAGAAATTTTCTGGCTGGGACTGGAAGAAACATAAGTAGCCTGGGGACCACTCCACCCTGTAATTAAATACCAAACCGCAGAAGTGGGGGGTGGAAAACAGGCTAATGAACACACACTTACAGCAATGTTATCTAAAGCATTTTTCTGTGTGTGCATGTGTGGAAAAAAATTTAAGTGTGATTTATTTCTGATAAAAAGGGTTTCTGGAAAGACAGGCAAACTGCCTTGCGTAGCTCTTATGTTGGTAAGTGGGACTATCAGTTGCATATCGATCCACATGCTGAGCTGTGTACACATATTCTGTAAAAAAGAATTTTTCAAGTATTACTTTCCACCGACTTGTTTTYTAGGTGGTACAGCCTCATATTTCAAATGAAGACTAAGGTTTTAATGTTTTCTCAGTGTGTGTACAGTGCTTCTTGGTCAGACTCTGATTTCATTCCAGAAAGTAATCAGAATATAGAGAGTATGGTGTTTGCACTGAACAGATTTGTGAAACTGTTCCCGCTGTTATCTTTCTCACGCTGTGTTTTAAAATGTTACAGTGAACATTTGCCATATCAGGAAATACTTGCCAGTAAATCCTGCTCAAGGGGAAAGGAGGCTAATTACTTTCAATATTTGATTTACTTGACATGTTCAAATTTTTTCCTACTGGTTTCTGTTGGTGGAGAAGCTTAATTTAACACATGATCAGTTTTATATTACTGAGCATGTTCAGCAGGACAACAGGAGAAGAAAAGTAATGTAAATACTATGAAAATACTTTTTTTCTGAGAATGACAAAACAAATAATACTAAGAGTTGAAGTGCTCAAGTGATTTCCAAATATAGCCTTTCCCTGAAAGCCATTTGTGTTAATTCTGTAGAGATTGTTCTTATTTTATGCTGATGTTGTGCTTGGTGCTGTACAGTATTCATAATAGAGATAGTTTTCTGCCTCAGGAATGTAGTTACACAACTAGAAATGGGAGAGGAGATGGACAATGCATGAGACAGTTACTCTGTTAGGTTCTGATAAAAGTGTGGAAAACACTAGCACCTTTGTACGACACTTCTGCAGTATTGTTCCACAGTTATGACCACAATTACTCATGGACATGATGCTCCTGTAAGGTGGAGCTTACATCGATGTAGCTTTCTTTGGTCCTTGTAGAAAAATGGCGCAAAGCAAGAGGCCATGCACCCTCCCTGTTTTTGGTGTCATGCRTTAGAGACATTTCCAGAAGCATGCGGCTTTTGGAGCATTTAATCCACACCTTAAGGGATTTGTTTTGTTCCCCATCTCCAGTGGTTATTCATGTGGGATTTAGTGCCTGAACTGCTCCCCTTGCCAGCATCCCTTTATTAAAAATAAGTTATAATGTGCAAGACAGTACTGAGATGTGTTACTACTAATGACTTTTATCTGGAATTAGTGGGTGTATTAAAGAGTTCCTAACAGACAGGAGAGGTGTGATACAATACCAGAGTTTAACTGATGGAAATTCAACTATAGGTCACCTTTGTAACTCATTTGAGAGATGCTTAGGAAGTTCTGAGATCAGAGTGTGCACATCGAAACTAAATTTGCAAGCTGTGATTGACAGAATTAGAGGTCGATTGCTCCTTTAACTGGAGTCTGTAGCTCAAATGCTGTTTTAATGCCGATGTTATAAGTCCAGAGAACTTCCTTAACTTTTGTGCAAATGAGAACTGGTTTTTATCTTCCTGCTTCGTGGGATCAACATGACGTATGGAATAATTTCAGCCTCTCGATTCTGAGATTGGGCCAGATCTCATTTTGGCAAAACTTGAGTGATTGGGCTTTGTCTAAGGGACCTCTAGTGTAATCAAATAGGAGAGAGAATCAGCACCTGAACTCCTTAGACATACACAGTTAGGTCATTTAATTCCTACAAATGAAAATATGAAATACAAAAATAGGAAAAATAATTTTAGTATTAGAAATAAATTGTTATATTTCCTTGATTTAATAATCTTTGGTACTATGTACAAGCAAGAAGAACAATGGAATTTCAAAGTTGTCTCTCAAAACAGAGAGTTAGTTTAGTTTGCTAGTCAGTCTATTGCAAATATTAGGCCTTGATAGAATTTTTGCCCAATTGTGGACAGAATAAGAATTTCAGAAATTGACCTTATACATTGTTCAGGAATAACTGTTTTAGTTCAGCACAAAATATTGTCTAAATTTCTGGTAAGGGAGAGTTATCTATATAAATGTGAATATGCTCCCAAAATTAGGTGTATAAATTTTAAAGTACAGCAGAAGCAATAGAATTGGTAATCACAGGAGTATGTCGATATTGAAAGTTATTATTGGGACATATTAATAAAAGCCAGAGACACTAGGCCATATTCTTGCTGTTACATACTTTAGGCTRTTCTGCTTCATTGCATACCTACGACTCCAGTCAGAACTTGCATTTCAGTCATCACAGCTTTAAAAGTTTCTCAAGTTAATACGTATGTACAGAATGCAACCATATTTCAAATACATCTGTATAAGCTTAATTTAATTACTGTACTTGGCAAATATATTAAATAACAAACACTGACAAACTGTAACAGTAATTATTTCATAATAATCTGCATACAGAGTTAAAATCTTTTTTTTTTTTTTTTTTTTAATATTACATGAAGGAAATGCTGTTTCCAGGTAGTTTTTAGGTATAAACATGTAACTTGATAGGAATGTTCAGACAGAGCAAACAATGATGTTCATGTGATCACTGGAAAGCCTACACTGATTTTTTTGTTTTTGAAGATGTTTTTTAATTTTATATTTTAGATGGCTCTTTTGCAAGTGCGTTCAAACAGGGTATATATACTGCCTAAGAAAATTCTGTATTATTAGCTCGTAAGTACATCAGTACAACAGTACCAACATGGAATTTTTCATTTATTTATTTACTATTATTTTTTTATTTATTTTGTTGATTGTAAAGGTTTAATTGATTAATTTCTGTGTTCAGTGCTACATTAGAAGTAGTGAATTGAACTAAAACCAGACCTGCAATGGTCTCCACAGAAAACAAAAAAGTTTGACTGCAGTAATTTAATTTCTTTGTGCTTCTGTCGATGCAAAGGAGTATATGGAAGTAAAATACTGAGAAATAGAGGGGAATTAAAATGGTATGCAAAATGAATGGACAATAAACGTGATCAACTTGTTACGCACAAAGTGCAAGCTTGGATAGGTTTCACCACTCTAAGTTACAAAGTTAATAGTGAAACGGGTGTAATTAGTTTTTTCTCCTACAGTGAATTGTCTGGCTGAACTGTTTCATGGGTTAAAATCTGCATTTTGTGTACTCTTTAAAGTTCAGTTGCTTTTAGTTGAGTACACTTGCTGATCTATTTTTCAGGAGAAGTGGGGCAGAACCATTTATTTTGTTGTGGTGATCAAGCCAAAATTCACATTTTGTGTATGAAGAAGGTTTTGCCTATATTTGATCTTGTGTGTCTTTAACTCGGTAAGGACTTAAAATCATGTCTTCTGTAAAATTTATGCAACTTTATTTAAAGACTGCATCTTCATTCACAGCAGAACGGAGCTTATGAAGTGCTGAGTGCTTTTAATTTTCACTGCTTTGTACTGAATTTGGTGAACTGAATGTCTTTCCATTTAACAGGAGGTTTCAGGCTCTGTCATACAATATCTGATCCTGTGGTGAAATTTTTTAATGAAAAAAACTGGTCTCAGGACATTGTATGTGCCAGACATGTTAGGTTATCTGTTCTTTTTATTTTTCTGTAGCTCATATTTTAATAATTGTTGGACTATGATAATTACCCAAATTATATTTTTTAATACGGAAGTTAAGAGCAAGTTTATGCTGTCATTTGCTGACAGTAGTTTACAAATACCTTCAGATGAATTTTCACAGAAGCGGAGAATGGTGTGGGTTGGAAGGGACCTTTAAAAACCATCTATTCCAACCCCCCTGCCGTGGGCAGGCACATCTGTCACTAGGTCAGGTTGCCCAAAGCCCCATCCAGCCTGACCTTAAACACTTCCAATGATGAGGCATCCGCAACTTCTCTGGGCAACCTGTTCCAGTGTTCTAAAACTTCATGCTTTCAAACTAAATGGTGAAACACCATTAGTGGCCACCATTTAGGTGGCCTAGTAGTTTATGGAAAGAGCTTTTTCATTTAATACATAGATTTTTAAAAATCAGAAGGTCAGAAATATTTTTAATTTAACATTATAATCAACCACATTTTGGTTAAAATGATCTTAAAATTTTGGGTTTGGATTGACACCTTTTTTTTTAGAGGTAACTGCAGTTGTTGCCAAAGGCACATGAATGGGTCAGGCATGCAGATCTAGTTACAACAACTAGCCTTATAGCAGCTATTTCTAGGGTCTTTGGATGGTCCTGTTCAGAGCTGGGTCACATCTTATTGACTTGATAGGTACCTGTTTTAGATCTTGACTGAAGAGAGCTGGTGAAAAGAGCAGAACGTGGAGTTCCAAGTTATTGTGTTGCAGACTGACTACAGATCTGCTGCAGCTGGAGTGATGGATTGTGTTCATTGACGCTGGTTGTAAATGGGCTATTTAACTAGGTCTGCTTTGAGTACTAAYGGTAAGATCTGCCAGGCTTAAGCTTACGATTGACAGTGAAGTGAAAAGAAATTATTCATATGTTTATTTAACTTTGTGGAAATTAAAGTTTTTCCTCCCATTGACAATTATAAACATTTGGAATAGATTACTTTAAAATCAGACTGATTCTCTGGAGGAAATTTTGACCTGGATAGACAGATAACTTCTTTTGATACAAATTTGTAAAGCATAGCTGAAAAGAAGAATTAAGCTAATTTCTATGTTGACGTTGGAGTCCCTCTTAAAAACTTAAAAAACCACCAGGGATCTATGAGTTACATTTTTCCTCTGAATTTGGTAGTAGGAATGGCTACAGAGTTTCTGATGAAAGCTAATAATTATTCATTTTCTGGTCCAAGATGGTGTCTTTTCATGGTCAATAGACTATTTTCTTAGAATCTATAAAATCGTGTCACCTGTGGTGCTTAATAAAATTTGGTGGTTAATATGGTGCTTAAAATGTGCTGAATAAAATCTGAGGACGAAAAAAGATCTGGAATAAAATTGCTTCGAGGGCACATTGATTTACAGCATGTGATCCGATTCTCTTTCTTGTTGGGTTTTCTGATTTAGGATACAAGCTACATTTTTGACTTAGCTGTAAAGTGTCAATGAAGAAAGCTTTAAGTAAGACTACACTGACACTAGGAGTGTTACCAAGAAGGGTTTCCTTTGAGGAAATATTTAAGAAACTTATTGTAAAGAGCTGTCTAGACACAAAAGTGGCATTAAATTTAGGTGTAGGCACTTCTAAATTTAAGGAAATTGATGACAGCCCTGCTATACACACTATTGTGTTGATATAAAATTTGATATATTGGACTGATGTACACTTTTAAGCTAGTAAATGTATAATGTGCATGCAGAGTTGCATTGGTTTAACGACATTTGTCTTAAATTAATCCTTTAGTCTTAGTGTTAAACTCAAAGTCCAGGAGTATTTGTGCATTGATGGATGACAACTGTCATGCACCCATCTCATGATATGAGCTGAAAATACAATTGCTTTATGCATTAATCATTAGAAAATAATATCAATTAGCATATTTTTAGAAAGATGTGTATAGATAGATATAGGTGTTAATTAAGGATGCTACCATGAAAACCAGATGGCTTTTCAGGTATCATTTGAAAAGGTATTGTCTTTACTAGTGGTTTGGGTTGCTCAAAGAAAGAAAAATGAACAGTAGGTTATTTTTATAATTTTTGTGAGCTGCTRTAGTCAACATCTAAAAGATGGTCTGCCTGACCATCTTGACTCCGTAATTGGTAAATGACAGTATGCAGAGCTGTCTGCTTCCGAAGCTGATGGATGTGTCCAACTTTTGAACAGGTTTGACAGCGTAGAATCGGTAAAGTCTGTCCTTTCCAGCTTTTTACTCTTCACTCCTTCAAATCATGTTGTCGGTGGTTAGGGGTTGACTTGTTTCCTGTTTGGATGCTTTGGATGAAGTTGAAAATTGGTTTTACCCATAATTCCATCCCTTTGATTAAGGAGGTTATTACATGACAAGAGCTTCTTTGTAACAGCGTATTTAGTGCTCTGGGGCCTAATGTGACTAGCAGATACAARTTGTATGGAAGCAATTAAATCCAAAGGAAATGTCATGTGGGCTGAATTTCAGCATACAAACTTGCAGAATTTTCCTCCTTCGTTTTAGAGAGGGAGATGTGGGCGTGATGTGGGGTGGAGTTGKTTTTTTTGTTTGTCTGTTTGGGGATTTTTTTACATTGATTAAATCAAAGTCCAGACCTAGAGTGAATGGTAATGCCTGTGACTATTGTATGAACCCTTCGGGAACATAAAACTTGGGAACATTGCACTGTACTGCAGTATTCCCTACCTATGACTATTTTTAAGGCAGATGTGACTGAAGCTATAGTGAAGAGACAGATACAGGCTTGCTTAGAGGACTGAACAGAATGTATTGTGTTAGAACTGAAACAATTGCTTAGAGCATCACCACAAATTATTACAATATAAGGGGAGGTGTGAAAGAGGAGTTCGCTGTCTTGCACTTCCTCGTGGCTAATTGCATGCACATAGGCAATTACAGCGTAAGCACAGCAATAGTAGAGCTGCAAGTCCAAACACAGCTTTTCCTGCAGTAACTTGTTTGTCTGCCCATACCTTATGCAACCTCTGCTGGGCCCTCACTATTTTCTTGGTCAGAATGCTCCTTTTTGTTCGTTGGGTATTGATCTGTGCCTAATCCTTTTCGGGTTCAATATTCTGACAGTCTTTCAGGTTTATGAATAGAAGGACAGTTCCATGGTACATTTGAGTTTTTTCCTGTACCACAAGTAATCCTTTTTTTCTACCTGTGATCAATTTTCCTAGTTTTACATACTGTTGGTGTTTTTATTAAATGTTCTACGTTCCTATTTTTCAATGATTGATTAGTGAGCAATGGTGTTAGCATCACAAAATGAAGGAACAGTCTTCTGTCAAAAAATTCTTAAAGGTTGTATTAAAGTGTATTGTGTTTCTGAAATCAAAAATTGTATTTGAACTGTGAGATTTCTGTTTTTGTGAGATTCTTGAAGGCCGCTAGCAGACTTAAATTATGTGGTGTGTTGTTTTTTTTTTTTAAAGAAGTTCTCAAAACTTCTTGATTGACGTGTTTTCTTAGGCTTCATCTTCACTGTGAAGCCCCTCAATACAGCAGCGTCAGAAGAAAGAAGTAYGAGTCATTGGGAAGCTGACCTAGGTTGAAGGAAACAGCAGTGCGGTTCCTATTGTGCTGCAGAGCGTGACTTTTAGGAAATATGTAATCTCTCTGTGCCTTCATTTGTGGTATGTAAAACTAGAAGAATACGTTTTCCCACTTCCTAATAGCTCATGTGAAATAACGTGTTAAAGATTGAGGCACTAGCCCGAAACTCAGGAGTATCTATAGTGATATTGATAACGCAGGGCATATTCATTAAGAACTGATCAGCATCTGTTCTTGTCCATGAAAAATTTCTGTGTATTGAAGCAGATAGTGTACAGGAAGAAACACTACATTTTTGCTCTGTGGAAGTTGTTTCTTGCAATGTAAGCTTACATCCTTTTGCAGAGTTACCATTCTAAGTGGATACAACGCTTGTGCTTCCGTAGCGCGGCTCAGACTTTACCCACCAGAATATTGTAGTGCAGTCATTGGTGATTCTTGACCATTCTACCAGGAGCAGGAGTTCAGAATCCCTGGAGAGGACTGCAGATTGCTCTTTAATATCCTTCTCCTGTGGCCTGGTTTACAAAAACTAACTACAGTTTGTGCGAACTACAGCAACACCCCAAACACGTTTGGGGGTAGGACAGAATTTTTCATTGGAGCAGACTTCACAGATATAAGAGAAAGGCGGCTTGCCCAACTGGAGTTTGTTAGATTTACAGACCATATTTTCAGAGGTCTCTTTACCTGATAAATCGTTTGGGGATGTGGGTTTGGAGTCTCCTTTTTTTAAAAAGGAAGAAAGAAAAAGAACAAAACCAAGCTGGTTTGTGTTATTTGTTTGCCTACACATTAAGGTGCAAATGCGAATGTTGTTTTCAGAATTTTCTCAAAATACGGTATTTTCAAAAGCTCCAGGAATAAAAGTAATTACCACTTGAGAAAGGCTTTCGATTGTCTGCTTAGTTGGACAGTTTGGACAAAAGTAGCTTTTCTAATCTTAACATCCATTCTGTATGATTTCTTTTAGAGCCTGTCATGGTTTAACCCCAGCTGGCAACTCAGCCCCCCCCCAGCCGCTCGCTCCCCCCCTGGTGGGACGGGGGAGAGAATCGGAAGGGTAAAAGTGAGAAAACTCCTGGGTTGAGATAAAGRCAGTTTAATAGGGAAAGCAAAAGCCGCGCACACAAGCAAAGCAAACCAAGGAATTCATTCACTGCTTCCCACGGGCAGGCGGGTGTTCAGCCATCCCCAGGGAAGCAGGGCTCCAGCACGCGTGAGGGTGACTTGGGAAGACAAACGCCATCACTCCGAACGTCCCCCCTTCCTTCTTCTTCCCCCAGCTTTGTATGCTGAGCRTGATGTCACATGGTATGGAACACCCCGTTGGCCAGTTGGGTCAGCTGTCCCGGCTGTGCCCCCTCCCAGCTTCTTGTGCACGCGGCAGAGCACGGGAAGCTGAAGAGTCCTTGACGAGTGTAAACACTACTTAGCAACAACTAAAACATCGGTGTGTTATCAACATTATTCGCATACTAAATCCAAAGCACAGGACTATCCCAGCTGAACCCAGGACAGAGCCACATAGGAAGTTACATTGTGTGGATACACTTCTCTGCAGACTCCTGCCAGTGCCATTATTCACCTAGGTTAGATATCTGGGGACTCAAACAAAGCAAGCTTTGCATCAGTGAATGAGTACAGCCTGCACTGTGTGGTCATCACTGTACAGCTTTGTGGGGAATGTAGTAAAAGGTCAACATTTTTGAGCTTACAAGAGCAGAATTTAGTGTGGGAGTTCTTCACAAAAGTTTTTCTTTATTTCACATTTGGTTTTGACACTGTATTTTCCTAGTCATGTTTGTCATTTTACTCATTCTGCTGTATATGTTTAAAGAGAAATGTAGCTTCTTTTGCCTTGAGAGGTTAGGAAAAAAATATTTTTTTGCAAATGTATATGGYTTAATTGCACAGGCACATGTCAAAAGCAAGGATTTGATGTCATGTGAAATTAATGTGAAAATTGTGGACCGGATTTCAGTGTTGAATAAATGTATGTATATGCAATCTACAACTCCTCTAACTGACATGGCAGCCCTGCTAGCAGGAGGGGTGTAGTAATGCCAGTGATTCTTACCATCCCTTCATACTGCAGAGGATATACCTAATATAATTTTTTGACAGCCATTCCTTTAATGAAGACTTTTCAGTCACGGGATGATCTCAGAGATGCTGCCATCACTGTCTCTCAGCCCTGACATCACCCAAATGGTAGATTATAACTTTAGACAAAACTAATTTTTATTAGGGGTGGCAGAGGGTTGTGCTTATTTATTCATATTTTATATTTGGCATTTTGATTTTTATCTGCTACTGAAAGACGTTATGGCAGTGGGGAAGCAATGAAATTATGCCACTGCAGGAGAGTGGGCAATGTAAAATTGAATAACTAGAGTAAAAGAGATTTCTGGTGAGACTATTTACAACTTACTGAAAGTGGAATATTAAATGATTGACATTTAAGAGAAGTTAAGGTTTTGCTAAAGATTCAGCACTGAGGGTAGTCAGTAAAGGTGTATGTTGTAAAAGGTGTCTTGTCAAAGCTAGGAAAGATCCTGGTTTGAGATTTGTGACATTCCCAGGGTTAAAAAAGCATCCTTTTTAAATTATGCCAAACTTGAAAGCAGAAAAATGTTGAATCAGTCATCATATTAAAAGAAAAAAAGAGGGGCACAATTCCAATTAAAAAAAGGCATCTATTTGTGAAAATTTCTGGAGCTACTAGTTTCATATGACTTTTATTATGTTCTGTTTATATTTCTTTAATTTAAGTTTTTAATATGATTTTCTCTAAGTTCCCTCCAAAAATAGATTAAGAATATAAAAAGCTCAGCTTCGAAGTTATTCTGACAGCCTTGTAAAGGCCTTTGTAGACAATTGTTGGTACAAAGATTGTGGATGTGATCAGCTGTAGTGGAGCCTCAGCTGAAGGTCACGCAGCCAAAATTCTACACATTTTTCCACCCTTGGGAACACTCRTTATTGTTCTTTTTGTCTTGCTTTTAATTTACATCTGGAAAGGGAAAATAAGGTTCTCTGGGATGTCTGAGACATTAGGTGACAGGTCATTTTTTTCAGTGTCACACTCAGCCACACATAATTGGAGAAATATTTTAATTTTGAATTAATAGTTCACTTCAGTGTTTGGGGGTTTGTTTTTAATTATATTTTTWAAGACAATTTCAGAGGGCTTTCTTTTTGTTTCAGAAGTGTTGTTGGACTTGTTCTTCTATGACTGTTTATTTTATAAGTCAGCAGAAATAAAACAAGTTGATGTAATGGAAAGGCAGAAGCTTAGCTGTTTTGATAGGTTTTAAAAGTGTCTTTATCACCTCTACAATCCAAAAAAAGTGTTGCAAAACATGTAACTAGATAATTTCCTGGTACAATGAGACGTCTTTTTTGGAAAAGATGCTTTGCAAAATTAAATTGGTGATTGTTACACTGATTTTCTTTGTTGCAAATGAAAAGTTTGATCTCACAAATCCATACTTGAGAGAGATTACTCTTGTGAGTAGGAATTATTTAATTAAGCATTTTCAAGGTCGAATCGAGAAGCAGAGGACCCAGACCTCCTTGCTTCATAAAGGTGTGAAACACAAGATTTGAAACACGTGCTCGGTTACCTGGCAAGGGCTTTTCAGTGACGGTGAGGAAGGCTGCGGTGCAAGGCAGTAGCTGGAGGTCACAACACCCGATGGCGCTCAGTTCAGCATCCAGTCCTGTCGGAGAGGGACTTCTGGCTGCAGCGTAAGCATGCAGCTCTCTGCTCCTCTCCCTCGGGTCCCACGATGCCAAAGGGCTGGTCGGGTCAGGCAGCCTGCCCGCCTGCATCTGCTGTGCAGGGGTCCCAGGCTGACAGTGCGTTGCTGGGCAGGTGCCTGAGCTGCTGGTGACAGTGGAGCGTGTGTCAGGACTCCTGATATGTTGCAGTTCATGCTTGGAGCCTCAGAGTCGGTGAGGATATGTCTTTCAGTGGAAGTTCAATAGAAGGAAATCTGTCTCTCGTCTTCCTAAAGAGAAGAGAGAGTCCCAGAACTTTACGTTTAGAATTGATGGGTTTGTTCTTGTGTCCTAACTCAGGAAGGACCAGATGACCCATAGTTCAAGCAGATCCTGAATTATGGAGAACCCTAGGGACTCAGTTACGGGATTTTGTTCTCAAAGTTCCCTTGTGCACTCTTAAAAGAGCAGTTTGCCACTTAGTTGGTAGCCAGTGACTGTGATTGCATTTTGGTCCCCTGTCCAAGTAGAGAGATGCCAGGAAAGGCAGGAATGCCCCTAGAGAATCTGTATTCCCTATTTCAGCCTGTTGATTCCCTAACAAAAGGCTGACATGCTCTAGTATGGGAGATGCCACCCACAGTGCATTTCATGCACTGCTTTATCACTGGCTTGCAGGAAGTTTGTTTTGCAATCTGTGATGTCTTAGGTCTGTGTAAATGATTTATCGATTTTACAGATTGTGTGAAAATTTTTCCTCATTAGCTACAGAGGATTAATAAGAGTATTTCTTATCCTTTTTTAATAGTCCAAATATTGTTTCAAGCTTTTATTTCAATTTCTTTTTATCTGATATTGCCAATATTTCTCATTTATCCAAACAGGCTCTCAAAATCACTGGGTGGTTTTCAGAGTTGTGGATTGTCATTCATGACCTGAGAGGTGACAAACTCTCCACAACTTCTCTAGGCAACAGTTTGTTTTAAATGCTTAACACTTACCAATATGAGGCAAAAGTTTACTTTTCAAGGTCTTTCCCTTTGGAATTCCTCTTTTTAGTACCATTACTTTTCATTACCAAAAGTAATGATTATTTTTTCCTGCAAACAGCTGAAGTAAGGGTATTTCTGTACTGATGTGTTCAGTAGCTGTCCCAGCATGGAGACCTCTTAGCTAGGACTTTCACCACATGTTCTTGGCTTTTGATGTTAATTAAAATAACCCTGTTGACATGATGAATAAGCTGATTTTGTTCACTGATGCCTCCATTTGTCTCACCCAGCCACAGCACATTGTTAAATAACTCCTATTCAACAATGACTAGAATGTAGGGTTTTTTCCCCAGATTCTATCTTGTTATGAGAAAAAATAATTCTGTTCTTAGCATGCTGTAACAGTTCTTGCCTCAAAGTTTTACTTCTGTGAGTTTTCTTATTCCTCAACTTTCTAGTGGATTTTTTTCCAGAGGGGGAACACATAAACACAACTGTAATTCAGTGTAYAGTAACTTCACAAATAAGTTTGCAATTCTAGTCCATAAATTGTAAAGAAGAGGATAGCTGTTGGCATTAACCATGCCAATACTCACCCAAATCTATGGAGAAACATTATTTTAAGCAGTCGTCTGCAGTGACTGAATGATTCACATTGTTATGTTCATTTTCTTTCCATGGTAAACTTGCTTTGAGGACAGAGGGATGATCTAACTTTGATTCCTTAAATTCTGTTTAATTATATCAACAGCTAAATCTACCATCTCTTTTGAATTATTTGACAGAAACAGACTTGCCATGATGTGCCATTGCCAAACATTTGGATGACGTTTCATGCTGCTGTGGCAGGTCACCGTTTTGTGTTGCAGCATGGAAATGTATGAACAGTCAGTGGCACCATAGGCCAGGTGCTATAGATTCCAGAAAGTGACTCTTGCATGATCTGGGGTTGTGCTAGATAAAAGGAGTAATCCTATCCATGTCTAATGGTCTGCTTTTTAAAAAAACCCTCAGATTTAAAAGACCCACTAGATTATCATATGAAGACTCTTGTGTTGATTTTCTTGTCAAATAATTGCCAAAACTTAGGCATTGTAATTGATTCCAGTATTTGGTGCAGTATATTTATGGTCAAATACTTCTCAAAACATACATTAAATTTTTGAGGTTTTGACGTGCTGGTTTTTAGCAATTATCACAGGTAGAATCATAGAATGGCTTGGGTTGAAAGGGAGCTTAAAGATCATCTAGTTCCAACCCCCCTGCCATGGGCAGGGACACCTTCCACTAGACCAGGTTGCTCAAAGCCTCATCCAACCCAGCCTTGAACACTTCTGGGGATGAGGCATCCACAACTTCTCTGGGCAGCCTGTTCCAGTGCCTCACCACCCTCATAGTGAAGAATTTCTTCTTATATCTAATCTAAATCTACCCTCTTTCAGTTTGAAGGCATTACCCCTTGTCCTGTCACTACATGCCCTTGTCAAAAGTCCCTCTCCAGCTTTCTTGTAGGCCCCCTTCAGGTACTGGAAGGCTGCTATAAGGTCTCCCCGGAGCCTTCTCTTCTCCAGGCTGAACAACCCCAACTCTCTTAGCCTGTCTTCATAGCAGAGGTGCTCCAGCCTTCTGATAATCTTCGTGGCTCTCCTCTGGATTTGCTCCAACAGGTCCATGTCCTTCTTCTGTTGGGGGCCCAGAGCTGGATGCAGTACTCCAGGTGGGGTCTCACAAGAGCAGAGTAGAGGGGGAGAATCACCTCCCTCGACCTGCTGGTCATGCTTCTTTTGATGCAGCCCAGGATACGGTTGGCTTTCTGGGCTGCAAGTGCACTGCATTGCCAGGTCATGTTGAGCTTGTCATCAACCAGCACCCCTAAGTCTTTCTCCTCAGGGCTGCTCTTAATCCATTCTCGACCCAGCCTGTGTTTGGGATTGCCCCGACCCATGTGCAAGACCTTGCACTTGGCCTTGTTGAACTTCATGAGGCTTGCAGGGGCCCACCTCTCAAGCCTGTCGGGGTCCCTCTGGATGGCATCCTTCCCTCCAGCGTGTCAACCGCACCACACAGCTTGGTGTCGTCGGCAAACTTGCTGAGGGTGCACTAGATCCYACTGTCCATGTCACCGACAAAGATGTTAAACAGCGCCGGTCCCAATACTGACCGCTGAGGAACGCCACTCATCAGTGGTCTCCACTTGGACATCAAGCCATTGACCGCAACTCTTTGAGTGCGACCATCCAGCCAATTCCTTATCCACTGAGCGGTCCATCTGTCAAATCCATGTCTCTCCAATTTAGAGACACGACTGTCCCTGTCGTGCGGGACAGTGTCAAATGCTTTGCACAAGTCCAGGTAGGTGGATGTCAGTTGCTCTTCCTTTATCCACCAATGCTGTAACCCTGTTGTAGAAGGCCACCAAATTTGTCAGGCATGGTTTGCCCTTAGTGAAGCCTGATCTTTCTTGTAACAGAGAGTAGTACATTAAAAGGTGAAAGAGAAGCATAAGCTTCCATATAGAACAAATGGGGATGCAATTAAGACACAGGAGCACTGTCAGTTTCCATTTTGTGCTACTTTTTCTGTAGATACAGACATATGTTTGCATTTATTTGAGTAGTTTTGGGGTACTGTTTGGTCTGCTTTACTGAAAGCATGCCTTTTGCTGAGGATATTGTCTCATGAACGTTTCCTTTTTCTGTCAGGGTGGCTGCTACTAGAACAATATTTTCAGTAGTCTTTTATCTTGGAGAAACAAATGTCTGATTCATTTTTTTTAGAAAAAAACAGGAAGCTGTGAAGAAGACAGGCTGAAAAAGAAATGCATGCTATTACTTACAATTTAATTTAAAAAGGTATAAAGCAAACTGGAAGTAACTCTTTCTAAGATACTGAGGGGATATTATAGTTCTACTCTTTTCCTCATCTGAACCTCACATGAAGAACAATTTAAGATGAGCTTGTTAAAAAACAAAAGCAAAAAACCACCTACCCATATGAAAACCTCAAATTAAAGCAGCTTCAGCACAGCAGCATGTATTTTGAAAACATCCAGTCTGTGCGCTTTTGTGAGCTATGTTATCTATCACAATGTTCAGTACTACTGCTGCACTATGGCTGGTACAGATTCTGGCTATAACGAAGAGCTTTTCAAAGCAAACGGGGAAATTTGAGTTGAAAGTGCTTTCTGGCCTGTATGAGTTTGAGATTTTTTTGAAATGGAATTACATCATAAATGGATAAAATGTTCCAATTAATTTTAGTAGACTGAAAAAACCTGCTTATTAATAGTCATGTTACTAAGCATGGCTCTTTTTGCTATAGAAATGATTAATCTTAAAGGCAGATTCTTCTCAAATTTGCATACAGATCTGTTATTCTGGCCTTCCTGTGTGCTGGAAATACCCACGGACATTTTGCACCTTTAAAAAGCAGAATGACTGCATGCTGAAAGGAAAGYGGAGTATTCAGAATCACGCAGCACAGTAAGCACTGCAGTAGGATGATGGTATCCCGAGCAGTAACTAAGTGATGAGGTGTTGATACTTTGGTGTATCACTGGTCCTAGTCTTGTGCTTACCTTGCTGCATAACCTGGTGCTCCCCTCCGGTACCTTTGTTGCTATTCTTCTTTCCTGGGGGCAGGAGTCTTTACTGTTGCAGTGTATGTATGTTGGTGAAAATTATTCCCTTAACACMAGCATTGTTACAACTTAAAAGATTAGGCCTTCATAATACCCATGACAGTGGAAGGAAGCTTAGAAATTTAACAGGAATGCATCCTAAGAAAAAGAAGAGTCAAGTTAAAAGCTTCTGTTACTCTCATGCTTTCGCCCTCTGACAGATAACGAGATGAACTCACTAAAAACTGTAATGAAATAGCTGTATTGAAGATAAGTGAACTTCCGTTTTCACTCCTGCAGATAAATGAAATACTCTGTGGAAAGATAATCTTGACTTGCACTATAAAGAGTGCTTGCAAAGGGCAGAACCATCAGAAATTAATCTGACCCTGTGTAGCTGAAGTCTCTGCCTTTGAGGTAGTGCTGGAGAAAACTGTAGATTTATATCCAAATGAGGAGCGSTGCCACTTGGTTCACATCCTTTGCAGATTCTTTGCACAAAATAATTCAAGTGTATTTCGTAGTTTGTAACTGCCAACAACCTCCTTGACTGGTACCAGCTCAACTCTCTCAAGCATCTTGATTGCAAGCTCCAAAACTGCTCTTAGGYTTTTGATTGCAGAACACAAATTTTCTCATACTAAATAAATTTGGTTATTTTGAAGTAGTATTTTTTCCTTGATGACTGGACTAGGAACAGCAGGGAGGAAAAAAAAGTCTTAACTAAAATTCCTCTTGGGGCCATATGGAAAGAGCATATCACTGCAAAAATTCCACCCAATACAGACATGACATTTGCCCTCACTTTGTTGTGCATGTCAGTGTTGCAGCTTGCCTTTTGAGATAGCGTTTTAGATACTGGCAGACGGGAAATGTTTTCTAGTCGGTCAGTGTCCAGCCTTTTTACAAAAAAGCGAAGTTGTAAAGGCTGCTTGTGGTGTTTTACCTTAGGGTCTTTGAGACAGAGCTGTGCCAGTCTTTAATTTTAATCGATACATGGAATTTTACATAAGCCACAGCTTAACTGCTGAGAGATTGCAGTTTACAAATGACTCATTGCTTTGAGTCATTTGAATGAGTATTCCTTTGATAGTGTAATTCCAGATAGGATATGCAAGAGTCTTGACCTGCCAGATCATCTCTGCTAGACCTAAATAAATCCTGCAAACTCTTCCTTTATACTGAATTCTTATTTTTAAAAACATTTATTTTATTTCAACTTAAAATCCTGGTAAGATCACCTCAGTGTAAAGCATTTAAATACAGGTATTTCAAAATAAAGATAAAAAGCTTACCGATCTGGTTTAATTCTAAGACAATTTGGATTTTACAGGGCAAAGTTTTGCTTTCATGAATATTAAAGAAGAAATACACAATGCAAACCATATGTAGGTTTGTTAAATTGTATGGTGAGTTGCTTTGAAAGAAACATCATACATGTGAGTTTTATTCCAAAAGAGGGCTTTTATGAAAAAAGTGCCTGTGTGTTTTAATGCAATCTGCATGCACAAAGTAGGCAATAGAAGTGCCATTTTTCACTATTTGATGTAAAGAGTTTTGTCTTTAATTCATRTGTTTGGAATTTTTAAAAAAAAGTGAGTAGTAATGAAGATTAATAGCAAACATTTTAAATAAGCATAAGAAGTTGATGACAAGTCTTTTAATATATTTTTGTAATGGATTACTAGCCTAATGTGAACAAAATTCTGATGTATTTTAGCATATTGGYTTCCAGTGGTTGAAACAGGACTGAGAGATAGGTGATCAGTGTTTCATTCCAGTCGATCATTGCATGATAATTGAATACATTTGGTCTCTACTTCCATGCTTTTTTTGTTCTTGGTAAGCCAGGAATTTTTAATACTAACTGGGATCTGGAGCTGGTTGAATGTGGCTGAGTCCCAGAGGTATTCAATTGGAAAGTGCTAGGTGAGTGGAATATTATTTATCATTATAACAGACTTACAGGATCTTTATAGAACTGTCACTGAAATTGGTGGATGTGATCCATTATTTTTACTTCGAAATTTTGAGAGTCACCTTTAACAGATCCATTTCTTGGTATCATGTCATCTTAGTGAGATCAAAATAGTAGCTTTTTTGTTGACGTGACATTTGTAATTGGTGTAATGACTAGACTGTGTTTTAGTCCTTAATCTGTTAGCATTATTAAGCTAATTCTACTTTCACTTAATGCTTATCTGCTTAAAATAATCTAAAGCAAGATGATGATCACTTTAAACAAAAGCGAGGCGTACATACTTGTTCTTCAGTTCACACAGCTGGTTTGGCCTTTCTTTTCTGTATGAGGTCAAACCTCAGCTATCATAGCTAATTATGCTACAAAAAGGACTAMAAATTTAAATCCAGAGTTGATAAATGATGTACCTTCTGACATGATCATACGCATGTGGAGCCCAGGTTCTTTTTGCTGTTGAATAATACCATTGTTACTAAAAATCTTCAGAATATTCTTGAGATTAGTAAAACATGGAACTGCTAAGATACAAATAATTTCTTTTTCTGTGTGAGAAAGATTTACCCATGAAGAATATTTKAGTTTAAATGCCTTAAATGGGAGCAAGTGAAAGAAGATCCCTTTTCAAAGACATCTACCCACTTTAAACAATTACTGCTTGTGACCTGAACTCTTCCCTTAGAGTGTTTGAATAGTTTACTCATTTCTAGCTAACATTTATAGGAGGGCTGATTCTCAGGCCTCATTAAGTGCATCTCTACTGAAATACAATGTGGTGGTTTGCAATTCTTGCAGTGTTAGAAGCTGTGCTAGTGATGTAAATTAATACAAATGCCTTTAAAGGCTTTTCTTGAAGAGGAAGCATGTGAAATTTTCTCATTTGAAACACTTCTTATATTTCTACAATACCTTGTATATATCTTTACAATAAAATTCTGAAGAGCTCACTAAACTTGCAACCTAGAAGATTTTTGCTTGATTGCTGATGAATGCAGTATTTAATTTTTAAACTTTTTGTTTAASTCATTTGTTGATCTTATTGCTAGCAGTCACGTTACTGTTAACTGGTAGCTTCTCTTTAGTGAAAAAATAGGAAATCTCTCTTTTATTGAAAGTTGATAAATAACAGCCATTCTTTTAAGACTACATAATTCAGCAGTGCACTCTCAGTGTTCCTTTAGCTATTGGGAATTGCAGTGCATCTAAGAGCTGCACTTCCAAGTGCCCTATTGCTTGAGAAGGTACAAGCATTACTTCTCCAGAAGAAGAAAGAATCATGTYGGATATGCTCTGCTTTATATTGCTGCAGATGACCACTTCTTACTTCCCCTGAAGTCAGTGAATGTTCTGTCATTCGCTTCAGTAGAAATAAGGCAGGGGAGTTCAGTAGAAGAGCCATGTCTAGATTATATCTTTAATTAAAATATTAAGAATTTGTTTAGTGGGTTAATGAGAGTTGGTGGTTTTGGCTCTCACTAAACAAAATATTGACTGAAATCGGTTGAAGTGTTGGTTTAAAGTCCACAATATTTGACACCTGAGAGAAGACAGCTGATCCCTGTCTGGAGCGATTTTTGCTGTGTAGAAAGACGAGAGAGAAGTGTAAGCATTCATCAGAAGTTGTTCATGTAGCTGCACACAGACAGACAAAAGTAAGCCAGTGCTACATAATATAGGGGATAATAAATTGATTTCCATAACTGCTGGAGAACACTGTCCAGCTTTTGTTGTGGGGAAAGTGCAAACTGGATGGCTAGCAACTCACTTCTTTAAAAACAGAAGCCAGACATGAATTCTACATGAAAAATAGATCAGGGGGACTTGAAATTTGTGTATAGCTTGCAAGCAATTTAGTGCCTGAACAATTACGACTTCTCAACCCATTTTCCCCCCCCACCCCCCCTTGTCATTCATGGTTATAGTAACCAGGCCCATTAACCTAATTTTTTCTATGCAACTTCTTGCTGCTTTATTAGGTCCAGTTTTTATTTCCCTGTGCAACATTTATTTTGACCCCTTTATTTTGACAGCTAAAGCTGTCTTTAGTTGTGCTCTTGCATATTATTACCCTGGGTTGTTGACTCATTCACTACACAGAATGAAAATTTCAGAGTTAATAAACATCTTCATCTCCTTTCATGTGTTCTTATACCTTACTTACTGCACACTGCTGAACTTGCTCTGAGGACACAAATACTATCTTCTCATTGGAGTTTCTGTGGTGCCCTTTGGTGAGCTGTGCCAGTCCTATGGATAGCCTTGTAAACCTTCCTGGTCTGTTCAGTCCTTTTCCTAGTTATGAGGGATTGCCTGTGAAAACAATGCTTGGATCTGTAGTTTTCCTCCAGCTTTGAGGTTCCAAATGTGTCTCTAGTAAAATAAAAAAGGAATTCGTAATCTGGCTGATTTGTTGGCACAGTCAGGCAACTGTATACTTAAAAATTCCTAATTTAAGATAACATTTAATTGTGGATGACAAAACTGTCTTGTAAATTACAGGTACAAAATAGTGTTTTATTTTTCAGCTGAGTCTTTCAAAGCCAAGCTCTGTAACTGGGTGACCTGCAGAATGTTTATTAAGTCGAGGGGTTCCCAGCAGATGCTGTTACATGTAACATTCATTTCACATTGAACATGAAGAAAAGTCTGTTTTGGTTTTTTTCTCCGTATGTTCAACTTTGGTAGAAAAACATGCACTTGTCTGTTTTTGAAGAAGATGTCTCTAAGAAACGACTTGGAGTGTAATATTGTGGGGTTTTGTCTGTTTGTGTCTACTATGTTCATACTTCTAGAGTATTGTTGCAGTGTTTCCAGAAAGCATACAGAAAARCTTGGGGGGAAAAATAATTATATGGAAATACTAAGTTGTTATTTGTCTCAGGTCATTTATTGACCTTCATGTCTTAGAGTCTGGAAGGTCCAGAGTAGATCGATGGCGTCACACTTGCCCTGGTTCAGGAGTTTGTGGCAGCAGAAGGCAATTAGGTGCCATGAGAAAAAAACAGCAATTCTGGTTTCTTTCCTATGCTTGTCTGTTTTTATTGATATGCTTTATGTCAACAAATCGGTAGGCAAGATTGTACTTTATGATGCAGTCTGTCTAGTGGGAGTTAGCCTAAGTACTGACATTGACTTCAATGGAAATAACAGCACAATAATATCCTTGGTAGTTGAAGATCCTGTGGCATTGGAAAGTAAAAAATAAAGCATGTGCAGTCAGTTGAACCCAGTAGATGAGTGAGACGAGAACAGATTTTAAAAGTGAAGTGTAGAAAATAATTTTTCCCCTCCTTTTTGGTGATTCCGTTGTCAGTGGCCTACAGGCTGCCCCTCAAGTTACTTGTATTCTGCCTCTTGTTCAATTGTTACTCGGTTCCCTCCCTGGTAGGAGCAGAGAGCTGCTCTTCTGTTGGGTCCTCATTCTGCTACCGGTTTTACTAATGGAGATACGGGGCTGATAAGCGGCCAGACATTGAAGTAGCCTCCCACTCCTTTTGGTCTGGTGTGACCCCTGGTGCAGAGGCTGGTTGATGAGACAAGGAAATGGCTCTATTTGATTCCCTGCCCTGGCTTCATTATGTGCAAGAACAAAGATGACTACACAAAGCTATCTGTGTCAAAGACAGTAATGTCAGTACCCTCTGACTTCATCAGTGTTGTAGTCGTGGCTTTAGGGGCACATATCTGATGTGTATCTCAGGTCACAATTCAGTTGTACCCAGAGAAAAAGACTCTGTGATTTTGTTTTCACTGATAGAAGCTGAACTGAAAACAAAAATACAGGCTGATTGCTCTTACGTCTCAGTCAGGTAGTAATCTCATTACTTTCATTATTATAAATTATGAAAGTGCCAACATACGGTTAAATTTTACCAGATAAATTTTAAATGGAACTGCTTTATTTCTCTCCTCTGAACGCAGTACGCCAATAAAACATCACGAATCTTCATTAAGATGACAGTGCTCCTTGCAGGTCATATCTTAACTTGCATTCTCACGAGGTTTCTTTTGCCTCCTAGTAGTTTATCTTTGGTCAAGGGTTCATCTTCATTTACTGAATTTGGATGTGACAAATTCTTTGCCTTTTTTTTAAAGACCATAAAGGATATTAAGGCTTTGAACTCAATAAAATACAGTCTATCAAAAGTATTTACAATGTGCAATTGTAAAGGAGGGCAACAAAGGTGGTGAAAGGAGTAGAGGACATGACTTCGGAGAAGCAGCTAAGGTACTAGGTCTGTGCAGCTTGGAGAAGAGGAGACTGAGGGGTGACCTCATTGCTGCCTACAGCTTCCTCATGGGGGGGGCAGCGGGGGTGCTGATCTGTTCTCCCTGGTGTCTGGTGATGGGACGCAAGGGGATGGCGTAAAGCTGTGTCAGGGGAAGTTCAGATTGGATACTAGGAAAAAGTTCTTCACTGGGAGGGTGGTCAAACACTGGAACCAGGTGGTCATGGCCCCAAGCCTGTTGTTGTTCAAGAAGCGTTTGGACGACTCTCAGATATCTGGTTTCACTTTTAGGTTGCCCTGTGTGGAGTCAGGAGTTGGACCTGATGATCCTCGTGGGTCCCTTCCAACTCGGGATATTCTATGTTTCTATGAAATAATTCCGCATTTATTGAATAAGTCCAATTGAAATACAGGGAGACTGTTTTCGTGGTCTAAAATACTTAATTCTTACTAGATTTTAAAGATCAGATTTTAGATACCAGATTTTAAATGGTTTATTAGGAAATTTTACAGCATTCTGTGACACTGCCTTTTTAATGTTTTTTTTCAATCAATGTCAGCATTTTTCGTAGTTATGGTACAGCATTCTAATATTAAAAAAATAGTCACACCTTTACTGAGGATAGCCAGCCTCTTTCTCTTCCCCCCGCCCCAAAATTATATGTTAGCCAGGTTTAATGCGTAGGTTAAACATTACCTGATCAGTCACTCTCTTTTGCATTACTAAATAAATAGGCTTAGGGCCTGCGTCTAAACTGCTAATAATGTAGTTAATATGTTCTGCTTCAAACACAGCATTATTCCTTTTAAATACAGCACAGTRTATTCCTTTGAGATGTACACAACTTCTCATACTTGTACCAGTAATCCTCAAAGAAGTGTGCACTTGTCGTTCTAATTGAACAGTGCACCCCATTGTAAATCGGTGAGATGCACCTACATTGTTAAATGTCTGATATTTTTATACATTATTCTCAGCTTAAGGGAAGTCTTGCTTGTCCACATTTGTACTTAAATTTTAAGAAGACAGATTTCCTTTCAAATAGACTATGTTTGATCGGAATATTACTACAGTGTCAGAATTGACAGCAGTTCCTTATGTTCAGCTAAATCTTATTTGAAATTCTGGCCTCACTTTAAAATTCTCAAATTATGTACAGAGAGCACCAATGCAGAACTGTCACCCTTCCTCAGCTGAGGTCAGCTGTCAGCTACCAGACATTGTTTCTTTATTTTGGAAAGGTTTTGTTTGGGCAAAGACTCGGTCTTTTAACCAGATCCTGCTTTTCTTCTGTTTTTCATGGCAAATGATCACATTTCCCAACCATTTGCAAACAGTGACTGTCTGGCAGGATTTCCTGGATACACAGTAGTTTGAGATTGTAAAAGGCCAACTTTCTGAACTCTAGCGATTAGTGTGGTTGTTTGTACTGCCTTTTCTTCCATGGGAACTAACCAGCTCATCATATAGAAGGTAGAAATAGGGTCCAAGAAAAATTCGTCTGCTAGCCAGTCACCTCCACTACGAATCGTAAAAAAAAAAAATAATTGAAATAGGACACTTCCCGACCTTTGTGTACTGAAACTTCCTGAAGAGCTGGAATCAGTATTTTGGGAGTCAAAGTTTTGTAAGAAACTCCTGAAAAAGTTATTTATAACCTGATGCCATTTCTGTCTAGTAGAATGAGGTACTGAGGATCTCGCAGCACGTAACCTATAAGTTAAAGTTGTGTGAGCAGAAGGCAGTGGATAACCAGTGCTGACTGCGAAAAGAACCATTTCTTTATTAACTTTTTTTATATATTCTAAGCTGACCTTCAAAGTTAAAATCAAGGGGGTAATAAAAACATATAAACCCACAGACGCTATGAGAAATTAAACCAATTTTAATTTGTTTCCTGTGAGTCAATTCACTAGAAGAAATGGTGGGATTTTTTTTGCGTGCATATGCCATGTAAGAGATTGAACCCTTTGAAATTTTCCCATGTTCTGAGGGAACCCCCTAAATGGGTAATATGGAATAGTGGAGAAGATGTTGATGAGAGACAGGTTTTTGTCATTATTTTCGTAGAATCCACCAGATGTTTCTTCAGGTCCTGGAAGTGAGGGTGTTTTTTTGAATATCAGGAGTCCTAATGGATTTCTTCTTAATCTTACAGGGAAGAGGAAAGAGCTATGCTCTATTTTCCTTACCATACATCAGTTGATTTTGGTTGATTGCTTTCCTTTTCCTCACCTTACGAGGACTTATGAAGAGGGCAACATTCTGTTCTACCTTCTGTTTGTTAAAAATTGTTTATCCTGAGTTGTCTTTTGTCCTTACTGTATTCTCAGTAGTGATAAAAATGGGTCGAATAGAGGAAGTAAGATGAAGTCCTGATCCATTCAAGTTCATGGGCATCTCAGTATGAAGCAGATTTTCTCCCATTGAATTTATTTTATGGAGGAAATGTCAAAGGCATCCTGATACCCTCTTTCTCTGCCCATATCATCCAGAGTCTAACTTTTTTCCACTGTATGAATGAGATCTAAAAGGTTTGGGGTTGGGGGGGGGGGGGGGGGGGGGGCAGGGCAAGCTGGTTAGTTGGTTGTTTTTTAAATACGTATGGATCCTCCACTCCTCTGGCTATGATTGTCTACAAGAATGTCATCTGTGTGTAGTTACCACTGACTAGCAGGCTAGTTAGTACAGACCCTGGTGCGGGAGGGCAGGATTCTCAAACCTTGCGAAAATGCTTGGGCAGTACAACTCTTTCAAGTAATTACATGTCCACATCCTTATATACATATTACACGTTACAAAAGAAATTTAGAAGTGTTATTTAAYTTCAGACACAGGTTTGAAAGAATGCTTCTACACCGTATAACACTGAAAGGAGAGCAGGGACCGAAAAATGGAGTTTGGTGATTAGATAAGCAGCATGAAGCATGGGTTCTTTCTTATCCCTCTAAGAAATTCCATCCTGCTTGTACAAGCATCACTCCCAGTGAAATCAATGGAAGATTTGCTTCCACAAGCAGCAGGCAATCTTGTATCGCAACTGTGAGCTGCCCTTTTTTCAGTGTCTGCTTCTTTCGTTAAATAAATCTGCAAAATAAGTGTGTGATGGATTGCATCACTGGCAAGTTGATAAAACTTCAGCACTTACACTTAACAGTCACAAAGTTGTGTTTTTCAATACCAAAAAAATTATTTTCTAAAATACTGAGAGGTTTGAGGGGCTTGAAATTTAAAATAATTCCAGCTACCTTATAGCCACTATTGTGCTAGGTAAATACACATCCAAAGTAATTTTAGTCACCTGAATAGTTATATCTGTGATATAATGAATGAAGCCTGTTGCCTAAACATTATTTTCGATTTCTTATGTTGTAACTAAATCATAGGAGAAAATGCTTTTGCCAAAGTAATTTTGGCAAACTAGTTGAAGTCTTACTGACAAGATATAAATCTTGGCCTGAAGAATTAGGGATTTGGGGCTTTGAGGAAAAACAAAAAATATATTTTAGGATCTAGTTTGGCTCTACATGTCTGTCTGTTGTACTGTAGCCATTGGCATTCGTATTAAAATATAAAGATTGCTGCCTGTGAAGTTAAGAGGGCAGAAGCTATTTTGRCTTTTTTTGGAGCTTAATAAATGTCCTGACCTGAAAGCTGAGGTTGTGAGAATGATCTCTGAATGAGAGTTGCAGTACCAGGAATTGCTTTGCACAAATGTGTGTATTTTGAGCCAGAGTGCTCAGTTTCCAGTGAAGGAGAATTGTCTGTTTGGGAAATATATTCCTCAAGCCAATTCATGGTATCGTTTGGAAACTCTGACCAAGCAGAACTGGAAAAAGAGAGCTTGTCATAGGAAAAAGTTAGAACAACTGCTGTGCATTTGTGGAAAGAAATTCTGGAGACTCTGGTAACACCATTTTGTTGTCTTTTTAAGAAATGCTGGTCCCTGTATGGTATCAAAACCTGCAGGTAGACAGGATTGCAGATGTGCCCACTTCTGGAGTGGAAAATAATTTCTTTCTGCAACAAAAACCTTTTACAAAAGTGTGCTTGAATATATTGCAATGCTCTGAAGCTCTTAACAGTTATTCTTCAAATTACAAAGAGAAAACAGTACATGACAGTTAAATAGCACAAAAAGCAGAGTTTTATTGGTATTATGATAATGAGTTCAACCCTATTAATTCTCTGATGAAAARGGTACCAGTACTAGAAAAAAAATCCTATTTTTTAATGCACATGCAAAATGTACAGTGCTCTGGAAACATTAATGTTGATTTTCTGACAAAAACATGAAATAAAAATCTAGACTGCAGAAGAGAATTCTGGGACCAAATTCTGCAGTGTCATACATTTCTCTGCTTCTGGCCAATGCAGTGGGATACAACTTTAAAAGGAGAATTTTTTTTATAACTTCATGGGGATTTTATGTCCTGTTTTGTTCTGGGTTGTTTGTCTGTCCTACTATCTGTTCTTGCCTGGGGAGGATTTTGATTGTTTCCCTATAAGGGGATTCTGTGTAGTTGAAGGGAGGTTTCTTGTTTGTTTATTTACTTATTTTTACTGGAATGCGTAAAATGTTAATGTTAAAATAGTAACAGCTTGTCTAGAAATGTCAGCTTGGTAATAAAAGAATATTTATTAGATTGGGCTGCTTCTCCCTTTCTTGTTACAAGGCAGCACCATTTTATATTTCATGTATGTAAACCCTGATTGTCCATAAATATGGTCACTTTTGACATGGTTTTTATATTGGTAAATAGAGGCATTCACAACAAAATCTGATTATAGCCCTCTAGCTCATGTGGAGGACAGTTAATTACTTTTCATTCTGTAACCTATTTAACAATTTCTGTAACTTCATGAATCTGAAAATGTCGTGTGTATCTCACAAAGGAATATTTTGTCTTCAGATTATTACATTTTTCCCCAAAACAAAATAGTCGTGGTTTTAATAGAATCATTAATATGCCTCTTCAAATATGAGTGCTACAGGCACTCATCAAGTAAACAAATGCATTAATGCCACTATATAGTGTATGCATTAAAAAAATCCCATAAGAATGTTCTATATAATAGTTTCATTCAGTACCTTTTTTTCTTTCTCTCGAGAATTGGGATTTCATCCAAATTCTAAAGGTTAAGTTGTCAATAGAACTCAAAGGGTGTTTTGTTTCCATTTGTATAACTAGTTTAATGTTTTTTAAGTCCTCAGCGTATACCAACAATGGAATCAGTCAGTTACAGGGAAGCTTAGCAGGACACTCTTAAAGTTCTCTTCACAGTAGCAAATAATGCTGAAACTAATTCAGGAAAAGAGCAACTCTTTTCACTGAAAAAGTTATTTTAATTAGTACTTAGCATAGGATAATAAATATTCAAATACTTACATAATGTTCCAGCTTCAAGATTAGAAATTATGATGACCATGCAGTAGGAGAACAAAGTCCATGGTTCAATCAGTTTAATAATTACATTGTGTCTCCTTGTTAAAGCTTCATGAAATTTTCATGAAACGTTATTGGTGTCTGAAAAAGTAAGTGCCGTGAATTTTATTAGCTAAACCTGCAGGTTGAAATACTGTAGACAGTCACTTGAACCTACTACGGTAATGAATAGTTGAACTATTGAATGTTAGTTATTAATTTCTGCACTTTCAAAGGAGAAGTGATTGAGAGATACTGGGTTTTATGTGTGTTTGCATGCTTTTAGTGATGTAATAAAAGATAAATTCCTATTCTTTCCAATTGTTGAAAGGAACGGTGTAAATTAAATCAATAGCACGCAGCTTTAAGCTCTTCCGCCTAATAGGTATTTTCTCTTTGTATGTGTATACTGTGTGCATGATCTTCTGCAAAATATTGTTAACATTTTGGCTTTGAATGAGGCAAATTTTTTTGCTTTCCTGATTAACGGTGAATAATGTCAGCAGATAATTAAAATGCTGAAGCTAGAAAATAATGCTTAACAGCTGTTCTGGCTGCCTACCACCAGTTGTTCCAAGGATATCAATAGGGGCCACCCGGAGAGCTCTGCAACAGCTGTCAACGTGGGCTGGCTGCACTTGGCCACTCTTGAGTGTCAGTGGGTGCTTGGAGRGTGCCCCAAGAATAGGCAGTGTCTTCCATTTAAGAGAGGGAAGTTGTAAAAGTTCTTAATACTAAAAATCTAGTAGAGCATGTGTTCGTTGATGTCTGTTTCTGGTATAAAATTAAAATATTGCTGTAGATTTCCATTAATCTTTCCCGTTCTTCCCTCCTCTGTCAGAAATCACTAGACCACAACTGAATATGAAATAGACCGAAGCTAACCCAGCCATCTCACAGTTGAAGCTGTTCTGGCCTCAGGGTACTGCAGAAAGGAGTGGCCTGGCCCTGCCCTCCTTTCGCCAAACCTTTTTCTCTGTTCTGTTTTGGCTAGCAGTCATGGGGCTGCAGGGTCCGTAAGATGAATCTGTTGATCTAGCTGAAATAATCAGCAAGGTTTGTTTCCTTAGGTTCAACAAGGTGACCGGGGTGTTCATTCGTTTCACCTCGCCACCGCATGGCTGTTGGGACTGACACAAGGAGGTGGTGGGAGCGTGCCGTGCCCGGTCGGCCACCCCTTCCAGCAGTGCTGCAGCCAGGAAACCGCAGGGATGTTCTGTTAGCCGAGCGTAGGCGACCTGCTCGTGGTTTTTTAAGGAAACCTACCGGGATTGAATCGTGACCTTAAACTGCCGCATGTATTGTTCGTGATTTAGAACAACAGAAAAATAGAACAGACTTGAAATCTGATTTTTTGGAGTTTTTTATTTATTTATTATTGGGCAACAGCCCAAGTGTCCCATGGTCTGCCCCAGAGGCTTGGAAACATCAAGAAGCATCAATATGTTAGTCAAGTCAAGTGCTAAATAGCAGGGAACACACTGCAACTGTCTAATTTTCCTACTTCAAAGTATTGTCCCATGAAAGGAGAATCTTATCCATTTGTCAGTTTACCAGCACTCTGTACCATGTGCCTGCAGCGTGGCCCTGGACATAGGCCAGTGCCAGACAAATACTCTGTGTCTGTACTTAGCCAACCATACATAACACCAACAGTCTAACTCATCCCGTCTAGGTTCTTGTGCAGTACTATCACTATGTTTTTTTTTCACGAGAACTCATTATTTCTCACCTGTCTTCTTAGACGAGATGGGACCCATCTAAAAATACATGTACATTCCACTTGTGTATATGAGAAAGAAGGTAATAGCATTCTTCTTTGAGTACCTGGAAGAGAACCAGACCTACCAACTTTTCTTTATATGATGCTGGAAAATGTCAGGCTAATGGAGAAATACTTGTTCTGCAGATAGTATTCATTTTTAATGTGGTTGTTACGGGTCATAAAGCTACAAGAGAACGACGTGATCAGTGTTGTCTGTGGGGAATGCCATTTTTACCCATTATTTGCTAAAAATATTTTCGTGRATTACTGTGTCTTCACAAGAACCTCTCAACCTACGCTAACCCTTCCTGCCCCCCTGTGATTTCTAAATATGCCAGGCACTCACAGTGATAGCTGAAGTCACTGGATGCTGTGTTTTGAACACAAAAGCGATACCTATTTTGTAAGGTCAGGGCCTAGGTGTTTCAAAGTGCTCCCTGAAATAATTGGATACTTCTAAGTACGTTGTACTCCTGATCTGTAAAATGGGGACAGCCTTACAAAGCTGCATGGAAATATCTGAAGTTGCACTGTGATGATYTACTATTATCTTTTAAAGACAGTTTGTGACATCTGTCACTGGAATGGAGTTCGAGAATTTTGCAGTAAATACGGGATGAAAGTGCGTGCTAGATAAGGAAAATACTTAATAGCATGTCAGTAGCTGAGCCTTTGAGTGGTCAAAGTGAGTGCACTTAGTAAGTAAAGCAGGCATTCTCTGGAAAAATAGCGTGTGATGATGTAATTAACAATGGTGTCACAATGCACAACCATGAGAGGACCAAAAGAAGCTAACACTCAGTATGTTATTTTGGTTCATTGAATTAAACTTTTCACATTCCTTTTTTTGTGCATGTAATGTAAACATAAGCTAAAAGAAAAGACTAAGGCAACTGCAAACCTAATGAAATTGATGCTTTGTCTGCACAGTCTGGCATGTAAACTGTCTATGCCAATAAAGATTTTTCTCCAAACATGTTCTGTGCGGGCTCATGCCAGAGCGAAGCTCATTGTCTTTGACAAGATGTGATTCAGATCATAATTTAACTCAGTCCCGTTTCCACTTAAGTTTGCATTTAACAGAGCTGTGAACAAGTGACAAGCCATAAAAATTGGGCTATCCTACTGAAATTACTGCATGATCTTCAAGCTTTACATTTTTAAGAGAAGTGACTGTCTCTTATGTGTTTTGAAGGTAGTTCCCACGTTGTGGGGACTGTTGCAGTCTACTTAATGAGTTATAGTTCTCAAATGCACAGGTGGGTATATGATGTTAGGATGATGCTGTAGTTTCTGTAAAGCCTTTTCATGTCGTGATGAGAGGCAGAACTTGGTTCTTGAATTTTTCCAGTCTGTGGTGAGAGAAGGGGAAAAGAAGCGTGGCAAAGGAAGAGGAATCCAACTGCATGCTACAGAGAGAACAGTGTATTCTCATACAGTTACTGAACCATGTCCTGCCCTTCTTTCGTGCCTGTAGTGGCCACGGAGAAGACAGAATAGAAAATATTTGTATATATAAATTACAATATATCCAATACTAAAGGTTCGTCTTTTGAAACTAAGGCTACCTGAAGTTGAGAATTTAACCGATTAGTATTTTGTTAATAATTAAGAGAGTGCTTAATGGAGGATTCTTACAAAGAAGCATTCACAAATCCTCTTTTAATATCCAAGGGAGCATATAGCATATGTACAGTTTTCTTACTAGAGACAATCTAAAATGTTTCGCACTTACTTTTTTTAGCCAACAATAAGTTCTTCCCCCTTTCAGGATTACAAAGATGTCAGCAATAGCTGAAGTGCGCCCCGAGTCTGCAGAGCCAGCAGGTGTTGGTGTAAGGTGACCTTGGTAAGACACGGGGCAGGGACAGTGCTGCCTATGGTCTGGCGAGGAAGAATTTTGGTAGTTGTTGTGGCACCCCCCAGCCAGTCCTCCCACTGGTTCCAACAGCTGCCATAAGCTGCTGTAAAATATCGCTTAATTATAGAACTTCCTTGATCCTCTTCATCCCCTTCAGAGATTCCTGGCCCCACCCTTGCTCAAACGAACCACCTTAAGGCAAGGCGTTCGTGGTGGTATTACAGCGGCACCACTGCTGCTGTGGTCCTTGGGGAGCTGTTGGTGTTTCCCCAGCAAACAGTGGGTTTGGAGGTTTCTAACCACACCGATAAATGTAACTGCTGCTGGTAAGCATTTAAAAATACTCATTTGTGCGTTAATTTTTTTACCCAAAACAGTATTTTTATTTTTCCATACACAGTGAGTCTCACCCTTCTCCTATTGAAGTTTCCTAGGAACAGACACTAGGCCTGGAAATAATTTTGAAGTGTGTGAGGGAAATGAGATCAAAGGTTTTCGTAAGAAAAAAAGGATATTTTTATATGCACAGTAATTTTTTTTTATCCTAATTGTTACACAGGACTAAGTACTTGTGCACATTTTTTTCCATTTATCTTAGAGGGGTAAAATCATACTTCTGAAAGTCACTTCATGTGATTTTTGGGGGGTGAATTGGAATCTTGTGACAAACTTTTTTTTTTTTTTTTAATAAATGAAGACTGTACTAAGTAGATTTTATTTCTTTAGATTCTAGTGATGGTTTTTGAATTCTCTGTTTAATAACAAAGAATACTGGTTCTGTGGTCTTTCCTTTCATGCTTACTCACTTGCACGATGTCAAAGATCCAGTATAGTGAAGGACCTTCACGGCCCTTACCCTGGTTTTTTAGCACAGTACGATAGTGTATTGTCTGTATATACATGCACAAAGTCCATTAATTTCTGTGGGAATTGGACACATGCACGTAGGATATTTGTTTCCAAAGCTAAAAATCGTTTCCATTCRATTTATATCCTAGGTTTTGCTCACCTGTGACTGCAAGACATAAAGGTCACTTGATAGAGCTAAGATTTTTAAGAAGTTGATGGTACTAGACTTTTAGAGGTGAACAAGATTCTGTGAGACTAGTGAAGCAGTTCTCAAGAAATATGTTTTAAAATATCATGACTTCACACTCCAGTGGAGTTCATTTAGCATTTGAAAATCTCAAAGTACTGTGTAGTTTAACTGGTAGAATGGGTAGACTGGCTTTTCAAAATGTTCATGCCGTCTACGTTACCATGAAAAGTGAGTTAATTTCGGTACCTTTACACTTTCTTTTTAATGCTATATAACTCCACCTGACAAGGAAGAACTGTGACATAAAAAAAATGGCAAGGCTTAAAATAAATTTCACTTGAAGTGAACTGCAGGTGGAAAAAGAGCTTTTACAGTGTCTTTAACAATGCCATATTTAGAAAAAACGCTATAAAATTTATACTGCATGAAGCCTGGAAGAAGCATTTTTTGAAATATTCAACATATAGTAAAAATCAGGGAGTAGAAAGAAAATTTCTTGTAAATACCTTTTATGTCAAAACTGTTTTGGAGCTAGAAACTTACTTACATATCTGATGTCTCTAACAATAAATGAAAACTGAACCAGGCTCTTCCAAACTCAGTATCTGTGAACAACATGAATCAACTGTTCCCCAACTCACTCAAATAGAACAAAGATTGTGAAAAGCTAGCCAGAGTTTGTAGTCCAAGAAAAAGGATCTTCGTTCTGACCACTGAGGGTATAAGATGTACGTTGCTTTTTTTTAACCTTTTTGAAGTAATTTAGCAAGAAGCTGAGATTGTTTGTTTGTTTATTTCTGCTTCCTAGTAAGGGTATTTCCTTTCTCTCCAATCTACAGCACAGCTCACCAAACCCCCACATCAGTTTGGCTGTTTCCCTTTTAGTAGATAGGATCTTTAGAACAATCTGGACTGAATGCCACCTAGAGCTGATTTTGTGCAGTTGTGAAGTCAAACCCTAGTGAAAGGAACTAGAGTGTAAAATAAGTTTAAAACTAGAGCAGAGGAGAAAATATTTAAGAATATTTAAGAATTGTGAGAGAGCTCACAAGGCAAAGCCATATAGGATGTTTCTTTCAATGGAAAGAGTTGCAAAAAAAACCCCAAAACCTAGCACCTTGTCTGAGAGAGAGAGATCAAGCCGAAGCTAGATAAGCAAAGGACATGGAGAGTGGAATTCAGTTATGAAGTACTGTGAAGTTGGCTGGGTCAAGTGCMTTGACAGTTTTAAAATGAGAAGTCATTTTGAATTGAACCTGGAATAACGGRAAACCAGTGAACTGTTTGCAGATGGGACTGATGTGGTAAAAGATACTGTTGTATAAAAGGTACCGGACAGATGAAAGCAAGCTACTTTATTTGAATACTCTTCTGTAGGAGAGGAAATGAGGGACTGGCTCAGCGGTGGCTTACTGTCTGCCCTCAGGCAGTTGACAAGTTTTTTTAGAGATGCATGAATGTACCAGGGCTGATGTGTACAGTAAACAGTTGGCATTTATTGTTTGGTGCAAACGAAGATACGGCTAGAACCACCATAATTAATGAGTATGCTAACGCACATTATTTCTCAGTTGGTGTATGCAGAAGTCTTGATTTGCTCTTGATRCTCACGATTTATTTTTCTTAATGTGAATGTACTGTATGAATCTTTTCCCAGGCCAATAGTTGTTGAATATTTGAATTAGACTGAAGTTTTAAAATAAATTTAATTTAGAAAATAACTTGAAAGAGTCCACTCTTGATTCTTTTTTTCACAGAAATGGGTTTATGTGCGTTCAGGAGCACATACAAATGCACTTCTATTTAGCAATTGCCCGTTGTGTTGTGAGGTTAGTCCTCCAAGCTCCTTCTAGGCAGGGAGCGAGAGCCTAAAGATCTGAGGGGTGCAGTATCCTGAACAGGCCCCGCTTGTCTTGCAAAGGAAAAGACGACAGTAATAGTAATAGTACAGGTTCCCCTCATCTCTGCCGTAAGTCACCCTACTAGGTTGTAACAAGACAGTTGCTGAAAAATCGGTGAGAGGACTTTGCATGTAAAAAGGTAAGCAAATGCAATTGCATGAGCCTACAGTTACCCCTTACTCAGGGTTCTTTTTAACCCACTTAATTTTGTAAATCTGTATTATAGTGCAGCCCCACAAAACTGTAGCGTAACTGAAGGAGGGAGGCATGAATTGGAGGTTTGTACCACCCCTTAAGTTGTGCTAAATTGATCCAGTATATTAATAATTATTTTGATTAGGTCTGTTCTTAATCTGGATGGCTTTGCTGATTTGAGTTGCTGTCCATAGCAACCATAGTTGTACCAACTGAACTGAGGAGGTAGCAGAAGATGGCAGTGCGCAAGGTGCAGAACTGACTGCGACATTGTGTTTGGCCTCAGGAAGTGTACTGCAAAACAGGTGATAACTTTAAACTCCGCTAAATCTTTTATGTTTTGAAGGGCTGAATGCTTAGCACCCTTGAGAGTTAGGCCCCTGCAGGAAAATGAACGTGAATTTTTCTTTGTTATTTCCGCTAGTTGTCTTCAGGCTGCGCCGGGGCTGTGCCAAACCGGTGGTCGTGGTGCAGGCGGGCTGCTCATGTGAGTCGTGGTGGGTCGTGGTCTCTCAGTAATCCTGGGCCAGCTGACTTGTGATACTAACGGTTCCTTTCATCAGGATCGGAGAAGACCCAAATTACTAGCTCTTACTCAGGGGAGAGAACCCACCTTGCCTCGTGAGGGGGAGCCCCACTTGAGGGCCTGGCCGGGGCCGCTGGCAGGGCAGGAGGGGAGAAGCTGTTCCTGTGGTTATTGGAAGCATCTCTGGTTTGTGTCAATAGATTGTTTTATACCAGCRTGTTTTAAAGCAAGTTTCTAAGGCACTGAAGGCTGATACACAATTTCTCTTTCGCTGCTAGATCCTCCATGACAGTGGTTACTGAAATACCGTGTGGCTTGGCTCTGGCTGTAGTTTTACCAGAAATTGCACTGCGGTACCATGAGCAAGCTCACACAATAGACTGGGATGTTGTGGCCCCAAGGTAGTTTTCTTAAATTTAAAAAACCTTCCATTTGTATAGAAGTATCTATCTGCCACATCACGCAGTGTCAAAGCACTGTGAGTGGACTCCTACTTCAGACAAGTTTCCTTTTCGTCCCTTTTTTGCTTACAAGGAATAGAGGGACAGAAAGAAAAAGTTGGGCAATGATTTGGCTCTGCTTGCAGAGAAGTAAACAGATTTCCCAACGTTAGCGATGGTGGTGTAGCCGGAAGCGGACGACTGGACGCGCTCCAGCCCAGCGTGAGCTGTCGCCCTGCTTGGAGCAGTTGAGTCAGAACGTGAGGCCTCTTGGTGCTGATGAGTCATCAGCTTCCCACTTGCCCTGCAGCAGCTTTGCTTTGATGTGGCTCCATCGCAAAATCCGCTCTCTCGCAGTCCCTATGACAAAGCCCTGATAAAGGACCCCGTACAAGTACTACAGTGTTAGCCAAACTCTAAGCTGTGTTATTTCAGGTGAGAGCACACTTACAGAATAATGTATTTCAAATCAATTCTTCCTCCTCAGTTCCCCTTAAACCTTTTTAGATTAATAGATCTGAATTTCCTAATACTAGGAAAAAAAAAAGATCTGAAAATAGAAACCGCTGAGATACATTTGTTGTTGGAGTTAGTGCACGCAGACAGAGAATTAGTATACTTCATGCTGCTGCTTGCTAATTTAAACTAACTGAGCTGTCTTGGCAAGGCTGCAGTGGAAGTCAGGGATTAGAGCCTAGCAGTTAAAAAATGCGGTACACAGCAGCAGCACAAATTCTGAAGACYGTTGACATGTCAAAGTGGGAAGCAGACGCCCAAACAGGAAGCRTCTAACAAAAGCCTAAGGTACAACAGGTGGAACAGAATCAAAAAGTCCTAGTGAAATACTGAGTTTTTTAGATCCGAGCTTTGCATTAATTTTCTTCTGATGAGGGGCCACTGTTAGGATACAATTTACCGCTTGCTGAGCTTGTGTGTCGTAGGACTTCATGGGTGTGAATGCTGTGATTTGGGCGGTTTGGGGCAGCGTTTATAATAGCATGTTCTGTGTCATACTTAACAGATACTTGGTGTATCTCATTTGAGTTGTAAATATTTAACTTTCCCTGATTTGAGTGGGAACAATATTAGCCCCCAGCTAAGTATTCGTGAAAATCTTATTTTCAAAACATCTTGTTTGCTTATGAAGACCCCCCATCAGTCTCATCTGTGATGCAGAAATAGAAGTTAAAATGAATGTCTCTTCTTTCCTACCCTGCTTATTTATGAATGAAGTCCTTGTTGAGAAATGGTCTGCTCTGATATTAGGATTGATAATAAGAAGAAATGCAACGATTGCTTCTGAAAAACTTAAAAGTGAGAATTTRAGTATGTATTTTGGGGCTACTTTGTCATGTGTTTGAATATTCCTCAAATGAGAATCTTATAAAACCAAATCTTAAAAGTTTGTTACGTTTCTACATAGCAGTTCTCTCTACTTTGTAGTGAAGCTTCAATATTATAGATTAGGCAAGATACCTTCAAAGTTTGGGGCTCCTCCTCTTTGGATTCAAACACATATAATGGAGACACTTATCTTCAAAATTCATAGAAGAACTGTTTCACTAATTCTCTCCCAAACTCTTAGGCTGTCTCTTTGGATAATGTGTATAGATGATGAACAGAAAATGGCATGCAATAAAAGAGGTAATAATAGATATATAATAATAGTAGATTATAATAAAAGAGCAAATAATTAGAGATTAGAGCACTCATAAAATTAGCCTTTTTCAGAATTGTTCTGACATTGAGTTTCAGCTTCATCTTTGGTTGAGCAATCAGTATAGTAATACTCGTTACAGAAAGTGTATTTAAATGTGATTAGCACCTTTTATTCATACAGATTTTTAAACAAAAATCATATGTTATTGTTCCGTCTACTATTTTCCTTTCCCCTTGCATTTTAGGGGGAAAAGGAAAGTAAAAATGACAAGGGAAATTGAAAAATATTATTTACATAACTTTGGAGCTATTTTATGAAAAACTCCTGGAAATGAAAATGTGATTATCATTTGCAGAAAATTACGCAAAGATTAAAAGCATAAGCTAGCAATTACAGAAAAATACTTTTTTCTTAAGGGAAGTTCTTGCAACTTACAGAAACAGAATATAGCTCTTAGGTCTGAATGAAAGAAAGATGGTTTTGTGGTATTTATTAAATATTAATTTAGACAGATTTTGTTTAACAGGTTATCTTTCTGTATAGGTGCTGCTACACCAGAATTAAGTGTTTCAAGTTATTTATAACAGGGTAATTCCACTGGTAAAGCCGGTGAACCTAGCATGCAAGTCAGTGCCTTAGGAAACACTTAGACCAGGGGTTTAACACAGCGATACCTAATTGTCTCAGTGGTCCTGAAAGTTGAATGCTTAATCTTTGTCCAGTGCCAGTGTAAAGCTCAGATGTTGGGAGAAGTAAAAATTTTACTGTCTTCCAAGCGGATCACCCATGTAGTACAGTTTAGCAATGAAGGCAAGATTTCTAGCCTATGTTACTTGCCTTTGCCCTTACAAAGCCTGAAGCTTTGTCTTCTGTCTCATTGTTGTAGGCTATGTGATGTATGCCAAGAAAAAAATCCTTCTGGGATTAGTAGTTCTGGAAATAATAAAACAAGGAACAGATGGATTGATGCAATCCCAGATAAGGATRTTTAGGAGTTCTCTCCATAGTGTTTTTCTTTCTTGAGTACAGATACACATTTCAGAGCTGAAGAAACGCTCTTCATTACAATGAAATTTCACACGTATGAGCAACATGATTTTTTTTCCAGGGTTGAAATAAGCAATGGTAAAAGGGTGTGGTTTCACAATCAGAAATGCTGCTCCTCCACCACTCTGAATTGCCTCTCCCTTCCTCATGCAGCCATACAGCTGGTTGGATGAAAGTCCAGCAAAAACAGAATGGGTGAAACAGAAAAGAATGAGAAATTAGTATTAGCCATAAGGGTTTGCTTAGCCTGATCTGGCAGACTGCACGACTGCGGGATCACTGCTGTCAGCCCAAGAAAAGGGATGAGAACACATGGCTGGGGACGTGGGACTTTCCCTCTCAGCAGCAGCATGGACTTGGGTTGTCCTCGGCCCATCATGAAATCGCAGCTTCAGTCAGACTTACTCTGACATTGGGCTGTATCGTAATTTTTAAAAAAAACACCAGTCCTATGGACAGTCCGGAGCTGAGTGCTACTCTTACGCCTCCTCACTGTGACTGAATCTGATCTGGCGGCTCAGCACAGCGTGCGTCACTGAACGTTTGTAACAGGGTTATGAATGGGATCCAGCTCTCATTTGGTGATTGGAGACGGGTAACTGCCTTTTCATTGATTTTGATAATGAAGGTCCTGAATTTTAGGACAGCATTCTGCATTTCAGTGTTTGAAATCCACCTGTAATGTTTAATGTTTTACCCATTGGCCTTTAAGGAAAGAGAGGCTGTTCTGAATTGAATTTTGTCGGTTCTGATACCCAGGAGGCTGTAAGGATCTGAAAAAGGCTAATTTCTGTCACTGCTACATTTTCTTTTATTCTCCTGTATAAATAAAARGATACTGGGCCAAAATCTGTTATCCCGGTATAAATCCAGTACATTTCAAGTGGAATGAAGTGGTACCTGTTTCTGCAAAGGTTTAACATAACCTTTTCCGATACCTATGTAGAAATAAAGGGGGGGGGTACTTGCATAAGCAATGGAAATCGTGGCGGGGAGGCTTCTCAGGCCTGAAACCAACCCTTTTATTTTAGAATCTTAGTGCTGATTTTAGGGAATTGTTGGGTTTTCAATTCTACTATCTTAAGTTGTTAAATAAGCATTGTCTAATGTTTAACAGCCTTTTCTTTAATAACTGGATAAAACCAAATCGGTTAGTGGTCATAGTAATAAATTCTAGTAACAACCAGCCATTACTTGGTCTTGAATCATAATATCAATGCCATATTTGAGGGTTCTGTTTCAGACACTCTGTCTGCATGTTTTTTAATGAAGAAGATATGTTTTTACACTGCCAGGATGGCACCAAGAAGGGCAAGCAAGGCCACTCGTGGATCCTGGCTATGGCTGCTGAGAAGTTATGTTTACACAGAGAATTCCTGTGGTTTGGTTTGGTTTGGTTTGTTTTAAATGCAGTTGGATTCTTTAAGATCTATGATCCTTACCTTTTTTGATCAATTTTTCAGTTCTGTAAGTTAAGAAGCATTGCTAAATGTTTGTCATTGCCCTGCTTCTCACATGTGTTATTAAAGTACAGATTGTTTTCTCTATAAAAAGGATAAAAGATTTTGAACAAAAACAGTATTAGTTTTCAGCTGCAGTTTCATGACTGGTTGCTTTGGATAGCAATTTGCAGAACACTTTTATCTTTTCTTACGAGGACTTTTATGTGAGAAGAGGTTTTAATTTGCAACTCTTATTTCAAATTAAAAAGGAGAAAATCTGCAAGGCAATAAAGATACATCCTAGAAAGATATTAACTTAGAAAATACTTCCTTGTTGATTGATTTTAAATTATGTGTTTCTTCATGTTTTGTGCTGGCTTAATGCTGACTGCCTCACTATGTCAATAACTAAGAAAAGACGTACTTCAGGGAAAGCAAATGGAGAGCTCTTCCTCGTAATCCTTTGTAGGCAGGACATCTTAAGTGGGCATATTTTAAAAAAACAAGAAGGGAATGGAGAATTGTCACAGGTACAATGTGGAAAAAAGCTCCTTTATAGAAAGAACTACAGCTGATTTCATCCTAATTTGGTGATCAGAAACAAAGTGTTTCAACAGGGAGTGTTATGCCAAATATGTTTCTAAAAGAGTAACTCTGTCAAGTCATTGCTTGACTCTCTGGCTTTTAAAGTATATTGAGGATAATATTAACATAGTACTGTTCTTAAGTTTTTTTCAAAATCATTATTTTGACAAGATTTTCCTGAGCTGATGGTAGTGTTTACTGTCAGCACTATATAAACTGTGTTCCTGCAGAATATTTTTAATTACTTCTGTTACCTAAACCCAGTATGATTTAAATATTTTTACAGTTTCAATAAACTAAACTCACTGACCCTGTATTAAAAGTGCAAGACAAAAAAAWTCATAGTTGTTGTAATAGACTGCCAACTGCAACCAAGCATTCCTGCTACCATGCTCTTCCCTAAATTATCTGCAATGCTGTGAATCTGTGCAAAATTAAAAGGGTATGACCCACTTTCCATTGGCACCTGTAGCAAAACTTCTGGTGAATCCAGTGTTTCAGGATCAAGGCCTAAATGACAAATTCCATATTTTGATTAATGTCTACTTTCACTACTTGCTGACCTATTTTGCAAAGAATAGCAGATTACTTTTGCTTTTCTCTACACTGCATTTTGCGTAAAGTAATAACAGCATTGAGATATTCAGGTATAAAATATTTTGAGTTTAAAGCTAATATCTTTCAATGCTTCCATGAAACTAAACATCAAATGCAAAAAAGAAGGTAATAAGGAAGAAACATTGCGACAACCAATGTGTGCTTCAGTGGTTCGCAAACTTCAATTTTATGAGTTTCCTGGTCATCTGAGTTTCTTGGTCAGGTTTCTTAATTCCATTTTTCCCAGGAGATAAAGGCCCTTGCTCTTGAATGCATCCCTGAACATGATATTTCAGAACCTCTTGAAGATGCCTCTTGAGGATTGGAAAAGTGGAGCTCTTTGCTGAGCATAGAATGATAGACTCGGAATAGTTTGGGTTGGAAGGGACGTTTGGAGGTCATCTAGTCCAACCCCCCTGCAGTGAGCAGGGACATCTTCCACTAGAGCCCCGTCCAACCTGACCTTGAATGTTTCCAGGGATGGGGCATCTACCAGCTCTCTGGGCAACCTGTGCCAGGGCTTCACCACCCTCATTGTAAAACATTTCTTCCTTATATCTAGTCTAAATCTACCCTCTTTTAGTTTAAAACCATTCCCCCTTGTCCTGTTGCAACAGGCCCTGCTAAAAACTTTGTCCCCATCTTTCTTACAAGCCCCCTTTAAGTACTGAAAGGCCGCAATAAGGTCTCCCCGGAGCCTTCTCTTCTCCAGGCTGAACAACCCCAACTCTCTCAGCCTTTCTTCATAGGAAAGGCGTTCCATCCCCCKGATGATTTTTGTGGCTTCCTCTGGACCTGCTCCAACAGGTCCATGTGACAGTCCATTTATTCAGCGGGAGGTATTGCAGGAACAAAATATGAATGTTTTGAAGTCAGCAGTGGCTATCTTTGGGCTACTGAATAGAATAGTTCAGTTGGAAGGGACTTACAGTGGTCATCTGGTCCAACTGCCTGACCACTTCAGGGCTGACCAAAAGTTAAAGCACGGTGTTAAGGGCATTGTCCAAATGCCTCTTAAACACTGACGGGCATGGGGCATCGACCACCTCTCTAGGAAGCCTGTTCCAATGTTTGACCACCTTCTCAGTAAGGAAATGCTTCCTAATGCCAAGTCTAAACCTCCCCTGATGCAGCTTTGAACCATTCCCAGGCATCCTGTCCCTGGATCCCAGGGAGAAGAGATAACCACCTCCCTCTCCTCTCTCCCCATCCCCTCCTCAGGAAGCTGCAGAGCAGTGAGGTCGCCCCTCAGCCTCCTTCTCTCCAAACTAGACAAACCCAGAGTCCTCAGCTGCTCCTCAGAGGACATGCCTTCCAGGCCTGTCACCAGCAAAAAAACATGAATATCAAACTTCATTTTGAGGTAAGTTTCACACAGAGGCGGTGGGTGGTGTGGAGCTCCTGTTGCCCACGGTTACAGAGAGCTTCCAGTTGCCTGTGGAACCATGACAGGGTACAGACTAGGGCTATGTGTGTTTCCTTATCTTTCGGTCAATGTCCTTGTTGGTTGCAGCGCTCTCCAGCTGAGTGGTAGAGGAAGGAGAGCACAGGTGTGTGCCATGATCTGGTCATGTCCCTGGCAGGGAGGTGGCTGTCAAAGACAGGAGCATCAAAGAACAGAGCAGTCATCCCCCATTGCCGTGGGGCAGCCCCTGCCTCCTTGCCCAGGGCTCTCCCAGCCTCACGTCAAGGCTGTCCAACCCATGTTTCCCTGATGGACMGTAGACACCCGTCCTGGGCCAACCATGTCACCAACCCCACTGCAACATGGGCCACTACCAGTGTTTTCCCTGCTGTGACCTGGACACTAGGGCTGGTGCCAGGAACTCCTGTGTGGCCCAGCCCTTGGCTACCTGGGGAAAAAGGGTGCACGGYTTCGCCATGGCCGTAGGGAGCTCCCAGCTCCCTGTAGGACCATAACGGGGTATGGGYTGGGGCTATCTTATCTGTCCTGCAGCGCACTGGCAGCTCTCTGGCTGACTGTTGGAGGGAGAGGACAGGAATGTGCCACGGTCTGGTGGCATCCCTATCTGGCTGTAATAGACAGGAGAAGCCACAAAGGAGGAGCAGCCACCCTCCACCGCCACGGGCAGCCCCTGCCCATCCCTCCCCTGCCCTCTCCTCTCGGCCCTCATTCACCTGGCTACTCGTCTGCCAGCCTGGTCTGGCACAGTCCTTTTTGTACCCGTCCAGGGCCACCCACCTCACCAACAACTCCCCTGGGACACGGCCACCACCAGTGTTCTGTCTGCTGTGACACAGCCATGACACCACCAGGGCTGGTTCTAGGAGCTGGTGGCTGGCTGTTGTGACATAGCTTTGACATCAGCAGGGCTGGTGCCTGGAGTTAGTGCTGCATCATTGTGACATGGTTATTATCTTCCACYGTTCAGGCAAGATGACACAATTAAATAATAAAAATAAAAATAAATCAATAAATAAATGAAATAACAGCTGGCAATACTAGGGTGGGAAATCAGGTAGCTGTAGCAACAATATAAAGAAAGCAAAGGTTAGAAAAGAACGAATACCAGCAAGTCCTACCCGCTGCCCAATTTTAAAGATCTGTGTGGTACTTGCTGCTGAGATTTGTGGGTTTGAAGACAGTTCTGGAAGAAAAATGCATGTCCTGTTGACTGAAAGTAGTATTCCACACCTTTGGAATTGAAGCCACGTCTAGTGCCAAACCCTGCACCCATGGGTGGCGGGCAGTGCTGAGCTTGGTTCAGCGTGAACTGCAAGACTCGCGTCTGTCTTTCCCTGAAACAAACCAAAGATTTTGCCAGGGACTGTCTTGTGCTACGCGCTTCAGTTRGGCACTGGAGTGAAATGCATGAATTAGCTTCCATCTGCCTGGCTCACTGCAGGCTATTGCATACAGCCTCTGTACTTGACAGGACCAGAGGCAATGGGCACAAACCAAAACACGGGAGGTTCCTTCTGAACATCAGAGAACACGACTTTACTGTGAGGGTGACAGAGCGCTGTACCGGGTAGAGTTGCTCTCTTGTCCCAAATACTTAAAAATGGAAGGATCCTCAAAATCTTAAGTACAAACTGACGTACACAACTCTGCATGTGTTCATCGCTCTCACCTGAATCAAAAAATGAATGATCATATTTTGTTGTCTTTTAACGCCCATGAAATGCGAGAATGTTACTGCTGAAAGGAACTTCRGCAATGAAACAGAATTTTGAAGTTGACCATTTTGGTATTCTAGTGCGTCTTTTTGTTAAGAGCGCTTCCTGTTATTGCTCATTGTACGTAATTGGCAGTTCTAGTTAAAGGTTTCGGATTTGTAATTGGAGTGAGGAATACGTTCAAACAAGTTACAGATTGCTTAATACAACTGACTTCATAAATACTTTTAACTTGTGCTTCAAGTTTTCCTAACAGGAATTTGTGCTTTCAGTTTGTAGAGGTGAACATTACAGGAAAAAAAGTCTGATTTAATTTTAACCTTTTTGCTTAAATTTTACAGTGTTTATATGTAAAAAAATGTTTTCAAGTGAGAAGTGTGTTTTGATACAAGCTTCATCAAGGCAGTATTTATTTAATAATAAAAAGCTCATGCTTRAAAACATGTTTCTCACTATTTAGGGAAAAATCTTCTTGATTTTATGTTGGTATTCCAAAATTCATAGCTCTGATTAAGTGTAGCTTCTTTATTTGAATTAYAATGCCAGGGAAACAAAACAATGGAATTTTAAATAAAAATGCTTTTCATTTCATGTAGGCACAATTAGGACTTAACAGAAAACATTGCCCAATTTATTGCTATAGCAGCATCTTTCATTCAGAATGCCATTTCTTAATTTTGGAAAAAGATCATATAACTGAACTGGATACACGAATTCTTACACTTGAAAAGTAAGAGTAAAAAGAAGAAAAGCTAAAATATAATAAAGATTTACAATGAGGGGAGAATAAAGTGCTTTGATGCTAGGGAGAAGCAAGGGTGGGTGGTTTCATTGTGRATGATAACAAACAAATATTCTAGAAGCTATGAAGAAATGAAGTGACTCGACAGCTTAGAGGCTGAGTTTTAGACAAGCATCGAAGTGGAAGCGTGATCTCCAGTTACAGTTTTGGAACCGTACATTAAATGTAACTAAGATTAGGAAAAGAAAATGGCTACGGACTAAATACAGTGTCGCTTTTCCCGTTCTTTAAAAAATGGTTCAGGTGGTTCTTTTTTTTTTCCCTTCATGTCATTCACATTATTTTTGGTAATATCAGAGACTTACTGTAAAGAGTTCGGACGTGGCAACATCACAATAGACAGAAACTTGCTTGTGAAATAGCACTGGTGGTCAGCTGAATCTGAAGGTGCGGAGTGGTCACAGCAGTAATGGCAATGCTAATAACGGAGGTGGAAGTAGCAGTGATGAATTTGAGACTGAGTTCAGTAAAGATGATGTTAGACTGTGCTTTTATGAAAGGTGTATTGGAATGGTTTTGCAGACACAGAATATTTAAATTTTTATCCTTCTTTACATGTTTTTCTTCAAGACTTACCTCTTTTGAAGTTTTCTAGCAAAAAACTAATAGAGGAAAACCCATCCAAGTCCAGCCAGTAGTCAGTAGCCTGGTTAGTCAGTTGGGCAGAAAGCTGGACATGGAACCAGCAGTCCCTAGATAGACACCAGGCTATTGATTACTTTAAGACAGTTCCTTTCTTTTCTTTTCTTGTTTCAAGTAGAATTACATGCTAATTCTTAAAATCCTTGTCCTGATAAGTTTCTTTCAAAACTGATGCATTTCAGTGAAAACCTTCAGTTGCAACAAAACCGTAGTTCCTTCACCACTGTATTCTGTGGCAAAAAATATTTTACAGAGATCACACTTTATAGTCTTCTCACTGTAAAATCTCATGCAGGTTTATGCACTACTCCGTAGTTTTCAGGGTAATATAGGTACATGAGGGTTTACATACTAGGGTAGTAGGTACATTGTCAACCTACATTGACTACATTGCAATAAAAACTGTTAGTGCCTTTACAGAGAAATTGGTGATTACACGAGTCATGAGGACATAATTTGTCCCTTTTGGTAATGAGAACGTGTTTTGGTATTCTTGGAGACATATAGACAGACAAGTTTTCATGGTGTGGTAAGGAGCAAAGCAGTTGGATTTGGCAAGGCAAACACTCGTCTTTTCAAAACTCAGCAAAATGACCGTATATTGCTGAATGAAGAATGGCCATATATTTGAGTATATAGAAAAAGACTGATAGGAGAAGAGTAAACGACTTTTGGACAGTTAAATAATCTGGAAGATGAGTGTGTGTTACAGATTTTCAATATCATAATAGAATTCACCAATTGTTCAAGTAAAAGTAATTATTCAACAGTAGTGCATAAAAAGTTATAATGGCAGAAGATCAGAAGAAAAAATAAATGACAAGATGATAGATAATTTCAGRTGGGTTAGGGTGAGATGAGAAGGGTAGAAAAATGTGGGATAAGAAAAGCAAATAGGACTTTCATGACATTATGCCTAACCATGTATATAATATATTTGGGCATTTTGTGTTAAGCTTGTGTTTTATCTTTTTTTTCTCAGTCACATAGAAAAAATTACAACATGGCAAGATCCTCGAAAAACTATGAACCAACCGCTGAATCACATGAGCCACCATCCTGCAGCTACTTCCACACCAATACCACAGAGGTCTATGGCAATGTCTCAGCCAAATCTCGGTGAGTACTGATGTCATCTCTGTGGTGAAAATACAAAAGAGAGAGGAGAGGCACCTTTTACTAATCTGTTTGCCAAAGTAATTTTTGCTTCAAGAAGGGTAGCTCTGATTCTGCTATCAGGCCTGACAGTATGTTCTCCTCTTTTCTTATTTTTCCCTCTGTAGAGTTGGCAGCAAGTGAATTYGTACTGTTTGAGGGGAAGTTCTAACATCTCATGCATTTTATTTTAGAGCCTCTGTGACAGACTTTTGGTGTAGTACTGAACATAGAAAAATAAGCTCTTCCTGTGCTTTTTCATTCAGAGGTGGTATAAAGCCACTACAAGCCCACCGTATAGCTTTCAAAGCTTACTGTGCAAAGTGCTGTTAGATACCTGTCTACAGTCTGTCCTTGTTTTTCCAGGTCAGAGGTTGTAGCTGGTTTGCCTGTTTGTTTATGGTGGTAGGTTTTTTCCAGGTTCTGTACTGGAAGCTACTTGCAAAATACTAAAAAGTCTGTTTTGCAGTACAAATTACTTAAAGACTTTCTATAATTGGTGTGGTATCATTGCTGTTCCTGTTTAGCACTTTAAGCTTAAATTTAAGCATCAACTTCTGTTCCTCTGATTTTGCCAGATATGAGCCTTAGGGAAAATAAAGCCATGAAAACTCTGAAAATTTTAAAGATGTAAATGGAAGAAAACATTTTCCTGTATAATTGAGAATTACAAATAATCCCTAATATTTCATTTCTGCAGTTTTAACTTTTCTACCACTCAAGAAAACGAGGAACAGATAGGTCAGCTTACAGGCTCAAGATCACAAAACTATGTCAAATAGGTAGTCTTAAAAACACAGACCAGATTCTTGTACGGGTTAATTTTTGCTAAGTTGGTCTCATGATTTCATGATTCAGGGCTGTCTCTTCACAGACCAAGAAAATGGTAAACATTTGGCTGCCGGTGGTCACCAGTAGCAGTAATGCAATATACATATTTACTTTTGTCTTGAATTTATAATAAACACCTAGGCTGTCCCCTGAGGTAACTAACTTCAGTTCTTTCTTCCACCTTTCTCTCAACAACTGTCCTGCTTGAATATATTCAGTAAAAGGTGTTGTTTATGTTATACGATTTAGCAGACAGTAGAAAATTGTATCATGAGAGTGGATATCTGAAGAAGAAACCTGAGTAAAATCCAGAAGGTTGGAGTGTACTGCAGCGTGTCATACTACATGGTAAAACTAACAATTGCTCTGCGCAKGTTACTTCAACCACAGCTGCCCTTAGGTCAGTCTGTTTATAGCAATTCTGAAATGGCCAAGAGGTGAGAATAGGACAGTGGCGTTTTTTGTTCATACGAACTCCTTAGCTTATGTTGACATCTGTTACATTCTCTCCGGTTAAAAACCAAAGGAGGTGCCATAAATCAGGACAGTGTACAGCAAGCCTTTTCTCCCAGTTTGTCAGTGGAAGTAAATCAAAGCCAAATCCTGTACTGAAATACTTGTATACTGAATTTTAGAGGAGGGTCTTTCTCAAGATACAAAGGATTAGAAATAAAAGCATACACCTAATTAAGAGTCTGTTCTTGAAGGGACTTCAGGTGCCCAACAGGGGCATTTCCACAGACTTCAAAATCTGTCACATCAAACAGACTGTATTTCATTCAGTACCCTTCACATTTATAGGTGAGGTTCCACTTTTTAAGGTAGCTATTCATACAGTGCTTGGCATAGTGGTTCAGATCTGTGACTGAATTTCCTAAACGTTAGCCCACTAGAAATAGTACGTAAAAATTTCCGCAGTGTCCATATTTATTTAATCAAGAAAATATTTTGTCAGTATGTTTTGGTGAGCTTTTTTTCATTCTGGTGGCTGTCGAAAGGCATGCTGTGACACTTTGGGAGCAAGCAAATCTGTTTGCACAGCTGAGTAGCACTTTCAGCACCGTATTATTAAATTCAGCATCACAGTCCCTGGTTTTCCAACCCACCTGTTTGAACACACCAACTGTGACACACTTTTATTTAAAAACATATTAAAAAAGATTTAATCTAGAAACTATGCATATATATACACACGCATATATATACACACACAGAGAAATTAAAAGATTGCAGTAGCCTGAACAGAATAGAGTAGCCTCTGAATACTGCATGTGACAGTTTAAAGTACATGTGAGTGCAGTTTGCAATACTAAAGTAGAATGTCTCTATTTTGAAATTATCTTGGCCAAAAGGAAGGGCCTTTCTGCACATTTGTGATGCTAACAGTGTTACTGCTAAATCTGCTTTCTTGGGTCTGCTCAGACATCGAAGTGAGCAATTTGTTGGTCTGGCAGTTAGACCTCTAAGCCAGAAGTGATTGTGCCAACATCTTGCAGACATCAGAGGAGAAATGGAAACTGGATACCAAGTTAAGCCACTCTTCTGGCCATAATTTTGTAACTTTTTAGCAAATGAAGTCTATGCATCTGTCTTCTGCCTTAGCGTTTTTTGGTACTGTAGGAATTAAAAGAAGTTTTTCTTTTGAAGATGTGCCACTTAAAAGAAAAGGATTTAAGTATTCCAGGTCTGCATACTGGTCTGCACTTCCAATTACTAACACATGTGTTTTCCTTGCTATGCTTCTTATGAACAGATGGAAAATACGGTCTGTTCTGTACAGTTTGTTGCTTTGGTTTATAAGCTCCTTTCAGCAATATTTTCTGAGAAGTGTACAAAAGGCATTTAGAAACACTCTATCAAAAGCACAGAGTGTGACTAAGTGATACCAAATCGTAGTATGCCTGTGCTTGAGACACACAGAAACATATAGTGAAAGTTGACTGAAATTAGTAGACATACCTTACAAAATCTGCTGTATTTTCCTACCTTTTTTCTTACTGTGGTTTTATGTTGTCTATTTATGAGCTACACATACTGGTTTTCTTATACCTTGAACAGTATTAGTTTTCTCACTAACATTTAAAGCATTGCTTTTTAAATGTTATATAACAAAGGCATCTGAAGGTATTTCTTCCTTTGATGCATGTTGTTAAATTTACAGAAGACTAATACATGCTAGGCAGGTTTCTATGCTCACTTACACACCACCACTAAATTCAGTGAAGTTTCATGAATGGAAAGGGAAATTTGTCCCAGAGATTGAAAGCATATTGTTGCAGGTTAGCATATATTCAAACTTGTTCAGTCTGTTTTTCTAAATATTTTACCTTTGCTGTTCTTCTAAGGCAGTTTGTAGATGGATATACTAAGGAAAAGGCAACATTAATAGGAATGTTTTAACTATATATTTTGTTCTTGGAATGCAGCAGGGAGAATGATCAGCCTCTGACTGAAGACAACCAGGAGCACTGTATTTCTTGTATCTTCATAAGTACTTCATAAATCCCATTTACTTTGGTGCTGAATCCGCATATGTTAGTTTTCTGCCCATTCTGAAACATAGTCTTTTTCAGCTGATTGATAAAGTATTAACTATCTATTGCCAGTCAGCTCCATTGTTGTGGTCGAATCAAAGACCGTATGTGTAAGGAGGGGTATTTGTACACCCTTATTTTAGGCATCTAACCTGGGTCCCTGAATTAGGAAACCAAGCTCCATGGACTTCCTGTGAATGAAAGGAAGGAGAGAGCAGTTGCGGTGCACCTACGCTAATGGCCAAACTACTGCCTGACTTAAGTGACTGAATTGTTCTCTGGAAGTGCCTAAGTCCAAGCTAGGGAAGCTGTTCTGCTTTAATGGCAGTCACTGCTGTAAGAAGATTGTGGAGTATGGTTTTTGGCTATGTGTAATAAGATTTAGGGGAAAAAAATCAGAGCCTTATAAAAGTATCTTTTGCAACAATTTTTAATTATGTGCTGCTTGTTTTGTAGTCTTTCTCTATTATACATTTTGCAACACTGAAAACCATTGTTATTTTCATCCTGCTTCCTTCAAACGGTTTTAAAGAGATTTGTGATTGTACTCTTCATCCAGTTAGTGAGCACAATCTGGTCTTCATTTGAATGTTTTTCGAGTTTAACAGATTGCAACTTATTTTGACATAAAATAATAAAATCCTCTGATAGTATTTATGTTTTCTGTATAAATTAGCTTGATTTTATATGCGCAAGTTCCTTAAAAAGCTCTTACGAAAAGACCAGACTCTATCTGCAAAAAAGCTCAGAGGACCTTCTGTGCAAAGTGGCATACCTCATGGTACAGTCTGGTACAGTCAGTTGTAGAATTTAGGCCTTACAGCAAATACCGGTTGCAGACTGCAAGGGCCAGTTATTCTAGGTTCTGTACGAGTGACTAAGCTGCGTGTTAAGTAATGCCCTGAGTTTGGTGGTTTGAGAGTTTTGGGCACTCTGCCACTTCGTAAAATGCCTTTGAGTTTATTTGGGCGTGGATAGGGGCTTTCAATTTATCTAATTAGAAACTGTGGTTAAAATGTGTGTTTGGTCTAACTAAACTCACTGAGGTCCAACCAGTCTGGACGTCCCTGATGCTCCCTGGTGTCTGGCTACCACTGTCATCTTTGCCTCCCTCTTCACAGTGACAGTCCAGCATCAACAATAGCAGAAACGCATACCTGATTTTAACACTTCGCATTTTCCACTTCTGTACACAAGAGAACTTGTATGACTCATCAGTCTTTGCATAGGGATGTGATTGGTGGGTGGAAGGGCTTTTAAAAGCTGCAATCGTGTATGAGCTGGCTGTCAGGGAAGAAGTGACGAGGAGTGAAGCAAAGAGACGAGCAGAGCTGTGTTTGTGTAGATCCCTTATGCATTAGAGCTGAGCCATCTTCTCTTACCCTACCTGTGTTTTTCCCTCATAATCTATTATTTTCCATGGAAGTTTGGAGGAGGTGATCTTTCGAGGTGCTTTCCAACCTGGGCTGTTCTATGATGATGGTTGATAACTTGATCATTCCGTAACTTGTAAATTATTATCTTTGTGCATAATATCTATTGGCCCAGCTAATCTTGCCTTCAGAAAATGTATCCACATCACTCTTAATTCTGAACACTGACATAATACCTCATAACTATATGTTCTCTCAGGTTCTGTCAAGATGAATTCATTAATGTGTATATTTGCATATATCATATATATTTGCAAAAAAATCATAAAGATGCTTAATGTTACAATTCCTGAGGTTTCCAGTATTCCAGTACTCTGTCTGTATCTGGAGTAGATTGTTTTAGTTTACCTCTGTGCTGCTGGTTTTTTATCAGTTATCTGCTAGTGGCATCTTCAGAGAGGTATTATGAGAAACTTCTAACTCATTCAGATGTATTGAATTGAGGGACAGCTGCTAGAAGGTAAGTAATAACGTTATGAGCTTGCAAAGTTAAGGATGCCTATTCTGAGGTAAGGAAAGAAGCTAGATGAGTTTCCGCATATGGCTGAGGGTTGGGGCCTTGCAAAATTTAAGGTTGTAGCCATGACAGAATAACTCAGGTGGGAAGGGGCCTTGGGAGATGTCTGACCCAACCTCCTGCTCAAAGGAGAGTCAGCTATGAGATCAGACCAGGTTGCTCAAGGCTTTATGCAATCAGGTCTTGAAAACCTTTGTGACAGATTAGAGGATCCTGGTGCAATTCTCATGTTTTCATCAGGTAGGAGACTGGCACCGTAAAGGCAATGGGTTGTGTATCATCAACACTAGGTGGTGGAGTTTGGGAGCTTGTCGTACACACTTAAGAATAGAGAGCAATTTCTGGCAGAGGGAGGAAGGTGCTACATACACTTGTGGTTGCGCTTGACACCTGCACTTCCACCTGATCAGATCATGTGTAAATATAGAGTGTAAGAAAAATAAAACATCATGGCACATCTGTGGTAGAAGCTGGTAATATTTACCTCCATTTTATAGATCAAGCAGTTCAGGCATAAAACAGTTGAAAGCCCAATGTTAATTTGTTTAGGGTCAGTATATGAATTGATCCTGAGAGTTCAACCATATTAGCTTATTGTGTCAAACTCCAGATGAAGAACTACTTGATTTTTACTTTTTTTTCCCTACCGAAGAAGAGAAAGCTGCTTACCTTAGAAGCTTACTCGATCAAGGTCCACCAGCAGTCATGACCCAAGTGATACAAGCAGGATAATTTTAACTATTAAATACACCCGTTCTCTAAGGTGAAAGACACCATGTATTACACAATAGAATTTAACATGGAGAGCCTCTCACACTGACAAATGTTTGTGTTATAGAAATTCATCCATGAATCTAAAAAGTTTAGCTTTCAGCTGTATTGCTAACGGTAATTTAATTGGGTCTGGATACAACTGGGGGTTAAGGCACTTTGCCTCTGCTTTCATTTTTTTTAATCAGCCAGGAAATCCAACCAATAAAACAATGCAATAATCCTGTCTAAAAGCAATAAACACATGAGACAGATTTTCCATATCCTGCCATGATAAAAGAGGTGTAGCTACTATTGTTTGAGGATGATAAAATGCAGTTTTGGTTACTGTGTCAAAGTGAGTCTCTGGAGATAAGAACGCAAAACTCCCAAAGTATTTAAAAACAGGTGGTGCATATTTTAGTGATAACTAACATACATGAAGTGATCTAGATTTTGCAAGGCTTGGTTTGCATTGGCTGGAAATTTGGCTACAAATATGTGACATGGAGAGGAACATGTTTTTCCCTCGGTGTAGCCCATACCCTCACACCACCTGCACAGTGGAAAGGCTCCCTGTTCCAGGTCATTTTTAATTACTGGATATCCTGAAAGAAGCGGACACAATTCAGTTGTGGTCAATGTGAATAATTTTGGCACCTTCTTCTGGTTAATGAAATAATACTTACAGGAGAGCCGAAAGCATTGTAGACTTGCACATTCTGTGGGAATGAGAGTTTTATGACACAGCTCTGGAAAAGAACGTTTTTGGGGTTTTGGGTATTTTTTTTGTTGTTTGCAATTAAAACCTCTAAGAAGTAATTTATCAGGTAGATTTCAAATGGAGTAATTTGTTTATGTTTTAAGGACAGTGGCTAGTAGTTCCAGAGACYAATAGGAATACCTTCAGTATTAGGTAAATTAAGTCCAGATATCTCAAAGGACACACACCTTTAAACCGGCAACTGACTATCTAGTAAATCTGAAATGTTAAAGGTTGATGTGTTCAAAAGAGATCTTGGTATTGTTTCAAAATCTAGTAATTTTTAATTTTAACACAAAGACGTTCCTGTTGATATAAACATTTCCCTTCAAGTTTAGTAATCCAAACATGAGCCAGTGCAAGTGTGGACTGTCATTTTCATAGTTTCAAAGTGAATGAGAAAGCTGAAGATTGCATGAAACAAAAGTAAAAATAATTTAATAACTATTTTAAATAATAATGGTCATCAGTAATTGGTCATTAGCATTAAAGCTGTCTCTCCAGTCAAGCAGCCCCCACCATTATTTGTTGTTACTGATTTATTGTTAAAAGTGCTTACAGAGTAATTCTCTAATCTTTTAAATAATTTCCTGCTAAATCATAGTTTGATGCTGCACCTGCAGGTTGTTCATATGGGGTTTTTTTAAGCTTGAATCATTGAAGACAGGAAAGATTAGTTAAATCTGAGTATCACAGAACTTAACATAACAGTTGAAACTGTTGAGAAATTTCTGTATAGCTATTTTCAGCCCAGAAATCTGAATAAAGGAGTCTCTGTGCACTGGGATAGCACAACTTTTTGGTTTAATACTTTACAGATTTTTGGAACAAAATGCACCAGAACTGAAAAGCAGCATTTTTTGCTGACCTTGTTGGAAGGCTAATGCTGTTTCTGGGAAATAAGTGAAACAAGCAGTTCTTTGTTGGCAGAAGCGGAGAGAGAAAAGGAGGGGAGCCTGGTCTTTTTTTCTTCACAGTGTCGTGACTAAGTCAAAACTGTAATATGGCTGGGTTCGTTGTTTTGTTTTGTTTTGTTTTGTTTTAACCTCTATAGACATTTGTTTTTCATCAGACTCTGTTGCCTGACACCTGACGCTGGCCGGTTCGTATGAATTAGGCTCTGGGCTGCCTATGAACAGAGTAGAGAAAAAGATCCACAGTTGCATTCAGACACTTCTGACACTAAAATAATAAAAGTTGGTACAATCGGTTCAAYGCATATGTCAGAAACAGTTTACACTGGCATGTTTTGGCTTCTGCAACTTGTAGAGTCTCTTGCCCACAAAATAATCCTTGCTTAGTATATATCTAGCAAAGTCATCAACAGAAAGGTCTCCTATAATCTCATAAAACCTAATTCACTAGAATATCATTATTAATTTCAAAGCAAACAAATGCAATAAAAGAGTTTTTTTCATTTTTCATCTAACTGGAAAAGGAAAATTACATAGATCTAACTTGAGATGTGAACTAAATAGTTGTAATTCCATGGACTGCAATGAAACTGTGGCCACATACTCCAGGTTTGGAACTTAGCTCCACATTTTTACTTGCTTTCATTTGAGCTGGAAAATTGTGTAATGGCTGTTTATTGAAGAGACTTACTTCATTTTGCAAAATAAATTTGTTTTTCCCCAAGAGAACTGAATTCAAGGCCACCCTGAGTCTATCTGCTAGAATGGTGAATGCTTTTCACCTGCTATGTTATATCCAATCTCCTTTACCATAGAGTGGTAGATTTGAGCTTTTTATATTTTTCCTTTGTTTGCAGAATCTTAGAAATGTTACACTGGGAGTGCCAAACCCTGCCTAGTAAAYTTAAGCTTACTGAAGACCAGTTGATTTTCCTCAGTTACCTTTTGACCTCTCAAAAACAGTCCAGAGGTCCTAAGGCTCCCCAGACCACAGGCTGAAAAGAGTTGTTAAAGTGTCACTGATTTATTAGATGAGTGTCATTGTACTGAAATCAGTATTCATATTGGGTAGTCTAGTTGGAGCATGAACTGCAGGGKTTTTTTTTAACTCAAACTCCATTATGTTCCTCATAGCATTCACATACAAATTCAGAGTTCAAATATAAATAATAGCAGGGATTAATAAAATTGCATAAAGCACAACAAATGTGCTATATGATTATATCATAAGGAACAGAGATTTGTAGAATGTCATTGTACTGTTAAGTTGCTCACTGGAGTTGACAGGAGACTTTCCTTTGACTTCACGGGGCTCATTCAAACCTTTAGTGACAAAGAGTTATCAGCTATATTCAAAAACAGTGTTACTGAACTGTTCAGTACAGGAGTTCCGCGCTGGTTCAGTTGACTAGATCCGGAAAAAGCAGTTAGGTAGAAGACTTTGCTCAATCTAAGCTTATGTATATACCACAGGGGTAACTTTTCCATTGTTGGGATTCTTTTCATTCAAACTAGCATATTTAAAGATTCACTGTTAATTGAATTCTAGACAATGTCAGACATACCAAACATGCTTAAAGGTGTTCCAGTTACTATACTTTTCTGTTTTCCCCATGCATATCATTGTAGCTCTACCCTTAAGAAAAGCAACTTACTGTTTATTCAATTTTTTTTTCTTCGTGTTTGAAGAACTCACACAGTGGAAAATGCAAAAGCAGTGAGAAATCTTGGTCCTGTAATAACTATATCATCATACTTCTCCACACTTCTTTTGAGGAGACACGAGCTCTGCCTGGATGCTGGTTTTTGCCCAAGTAGATAGCGTTGCAGGATAAAACTTACCTGACTTTACATATAGTGTTATGCATAGAAAATGCAGGGGGAGAGGAGGATAGAGAAAAAAGAGGGAAATTGTTTTAAGTGATCTTAAGTGTTGGCACAGTTATATGGGAGATAAATGTGACCACAGATTTTAATGGTGTTGATTCTGTAAAGAAAATGTCTAGAAAGATGCAGGTAATTACCTGTAAAAGCACACTTCATTATCAATTGATGTATACACTAAAGGTTGATAATAGCAAGAATCAGATACTCTATTCAGACTTACTTTTGGAATTGTCCCATCTAGGGCGGTGTTTTAATTTGTCCAGATTTGTAAACTTCAATGTCATTTTTGCAAGCATAGATTAGGTAAAAACATGTAATGATTTTGAACAAAAAACAGGTCACAAAAAAGGTTTCCAGCAAATCTGAACCTTGGTTTTAATTTATTTTGTGGAAGGTGCAGCCATATTAATTGTATCATTCCAGGACTGCATACATTGGAAACTTCCATATTTTTTGCCACAGTGAAAGGAAATGATCATATTTTCTTTCATGAAATGTGAAGAAGCATACACAGGACAATATGAGCAGATCCTTTGACTTACAATGTGTAAAGATGTTTTCTGTAATAAGATTGGTATGGGATGAAGTTATTTTTCATCTGTAGCAAAACACAAATCACTCACTAGTGTATTTTGGTTTATTCCCAGACGTACCTTGCCATAGTCTCCCTGTGCAGTCAGAAAGTTTGAGATACTAGAAAACATCCGCAAACTCCTCTTCAGCAGAGGAGCCAGCTCAGTGGAACTACGGTATGTCCAGTTGCCTCCAGATGTGGTTTCCTTTTTTACCCAGACTTGAATTCAGCTAGAGCTTAAGGATTTTTTTAATCCTGGTTTTGAATTACTAGTTTCCAGCATCCTGACTGAAAGGTACTGGAGAGTATGTCAGATCAGTTGTACTGCATCTGAACAGGAAGGCCAGTATTTTACAAAAGCATGTAGTTTACTATACRAGTGCTCTGCACTCACCCTGCGTTTGTACTGGCTTTGGCTGGGATGGAGTTAATTCAACAGCAGCCCCTGTGGTGCTGTGTTTCGGATCTGTGACTAGAACAGTGTTGATAGCGCACCAGTGTTCTGGCTGTGCCTGAGCAGAGCCTGCAGAGCCTTGAGGCTGTTCCCTCCACACTGCAGGTAGGCTGGGGGTTTGCAGTAAGTTGGGAGGTGACACTGCCGAGACAGCTGATCTGAATTACGGATATTCCGAACCATATTATGCCGTGCTCAGTAATAAAAGGTCAAGGAAAGGAGGAGGAAGGGGSGATGTTTGTGGTCACGGCATTTGTCTTCCCAAGTAACCCTTACATGTGCTGAGTATCCGCTTTCCAGGAAGTGGCTGAACATCTGCCTGCTGATGGGAACCTGTGAATAAATTATTTTGTTTTGCTCGTGTGCGCAGCTTTGCCTCGCTTATTAAACTGTGTCACGGTTTAACCCTAGCCAGCAGCTAAGCACTACACAGCCACTGGCTCACTCTTTATCACAGCCCACAAGTTTCTCTCGCTTTTGCTCTTCCAGTTCTCTCCCCCATCCTGCTGGCAGGGGAGGAACTGAGTGACTGCTTGCGTGGAGGCTCAGTTGCTGGCTGGTGGAGGGCCCAATCCGCCACTGCAGGATGACTGCAATTTTCAAAAACTGTGGATGGACTTACTGCACATTTGCACTACATTGAACCAGCTGTGCCCAGTAAGCCCCATTGTTGGATTTGCTGTGTGTACTCACACACAGCACATGCAGATCTCTGCCAAACATCTCAAAGCCTTGTAGCCAGCCAGCTGTCTTCCTAGTGGAATTGTTCAAGAAGACCCTTTCCCCCATCTGGCAGAACTCCAGYGGGAAATGCTTTTGGCTGCAGCTTATGCAGCACTGCTGCATTAGGTTTTCTGAAGCATCATTCAGTAGCTTTAACTGCTCTGCCAAACTGCAGGATTTCTGGGCCAGTAGTTCATTTAGGAGGATTACAAGTGCTGCAGGTTTCGCATTAGTACTGGCAGTGCCTGCCTCTGTGCTTCTGGCTTTGTGTGTAACATCACTGCGTTTCCTTCCTGTGCATCATTTGTCTTAAGTATTCCAGCTGCCCCTAGGTTTGCAGGGAACATAGAAAGATCATTTATCATTGGTAGACTTTCTTTATRTTCTTTGACCTAGACATTTCTTTAGGTCTTCTGATTTTCTCAGGTTTCTTCTGATTTTTTAGAGATAATAGCTGTTGGTGTAGGAAGCTGCAGTTTCAGTATAAGTCTGTCTGCATTCAGGTAGTATAGTCATCTTTCTTTATCTTGAGAGCGTCATGCAGAGAATCCCAAATCTGAAACTGTGTGAGGATCTAGCCCAGGTCTGATACGATCCTCTCAAAGCTGGTGATAAAACACTTCCACAAAATGAAGTGTGTGCCTCTGCACTGCAGTCTGTGGGTTCCGGGAGACTTAACTTCGGGATCAAATGACACAGAATCATCTACGTGCCTCTGGAGAAGTCATGCTGGATGTCACACTGGCATCTCTGTGCTATGATCTCCAGAACTCCTGATTCTGGAAGCACGTTGCAAAGATGGTTTAGATGTGCCTGCGTGCTTTCCACGAGGTCCAGAAGGTTTTATTAGTGTGGGCTTTGCACCACCTACAGGTAATAAAGCTGCCTCTAGACCCAAACTAGCCCTGGATATAGCACAGGACTAATCCACACCGTAGATGCAGCTAGTACCGATCTGTGTAAGTAATTAAACTAATCTGCACTCTGAACAAACCATGTAGGTAATACTTGGAAAATTCACTGTATTTCTCTCCTGACTTATCTGGAGGGTATCAATTCTGGATGCTATTCTTAGCACCATAAACAGGAAGAACTTTTGTCTTGGGTAAATCAGGAGCCCATACAGTGTCTTTGGATTGCTTAGTATCAGAAGTACTGGACTTGCTTGTGCAGTTGCAAACTTCTTCACTGAAAATGACTGATACTGGCAATCACTACATTTACACGACACTATAAGATGCCCAAGGGTAACTCTGGCACCAGAAATTTTAAAGTGTTTCTGTTCCTCACAGTCTTCTGCCTGTTGTGTACAGTCTGGGAATTTTCACCAGTATCTTCCTGTGCTTACCAGACTACGTTCTCGGTTAGCCTGTCTCTTTCTTAATTCACAGCTCCTTTAGCTGGAGCCAATACACTTGTTCAGCACTACTGGCTGTTACTGTTTTCTTCATTTTCCTGGATATTTCAGTTAGATTTGCCCTGGCACTTGAAGACATTTTGCTATCAGTTATATTGTTTTCCTGAGAGCCACAGTCATGCTTTCTGTGAATGTTTCCTGTCTAAATCAGGGAATCTTCATGTATGTGAGATACACATATGAAGGATTTATCTGCTGCCTATGGGTATTTTTGCTAGTGCACAAACTGTATGAAGTTTTTTAGTGCCCACATCACCTAACATGGGCCAAGAACTGTGCTGAGGAAAGTGGCAGTGGCTGCAGGGTGGCTGTTGACTGAGCGGAAGCGGAGCAAGCACTTCATCTTCTGTGCACAGTATGTCTTTGGCCTTGTGATTTGTCTTCTGGGAGTATTTCAAACTGGAGATACGCTGCTTTTCATGTGGCCCAGGCTTCAGTAGCCCCCAGGAAGGTGATGGGCATGCTTTTCAAAGTCTGGAGGACCATTTGGACAGGCTGTTTTGCAGAGGACACATTCCAAATGCCATCACATGGGAACTGCTGGTATAGAAAAGCCTTAAAACTTAACACATTAACTGAAGGCTTGCTCATAATAATTTCAGTGCCTTTCAGTGGAACCAGTGCAAAAGAGTATACTTGCAAATCTGCCGTGATGTAATTACTCTTCAGCTAGTTCCCAGAGTCAGCTCTTTTATTAGTGTACATGTAACATTTTGACCCTTAGCATATCTTTTTAGAGCAGCTGAATGCAGCAGTTGTTGTGGGAAGTGCTACAGAATGCTCCAGGTTTTGGTTTCATTTTGTTTTCTGTAATAGGTATAAAAAAATAACAGCCTGTCTCGTGTTTTATACTATTTTTATTTCCAGTTAATATTTGCTTTGAGCTAGGTTAGATTAACTTAATGTGCATTATATATGTGCATGCACTCACCCAAAAACTAGATCTGACTTCACAAAAGTAGACCACGTATGTCCTGAATTTGCTTATGGGACATTATTATGATTGCACTCAAGAATAATTCAAGTGGAATCATGCTGTTACACAGTTGGTAGGATCAAAACCTGGGCCTTAGCATCTGTGTATTTATAAACTGGTTCTGAATGATATTAAAAAGAGAAAATTGATTTTATCACCATATCAATTTAATGCTCTATTTCAAGTTAGGCTTTATCGTAAACATACTCTATCCAGGTACCTTGACAAAACTATCTGTACTTGTTTGAAAGCACAGATACATGACTCCTCTATACTTAATGTTTCTGAGTCTATCCAGTTTGGGCTGCTATGAAAGTAGGTATCTGGTATTCAAACTGACTGGAGAGTTACCTGAATCCCATTTTTTCTTGAAGCAGTGTATGCTGGAGAAAAATGTGGTGTCAGTGGGTTCAAATGGCCTTCAGTTAGTTTGTCTCTGTGACCCAAATCAACGGTTCTTTAAAAGCCATTCCAATTAGAGGTAGTTTTGAACAGATCTATTTTTCTGTGGACCCGTGTCCAGAGATTTAGACCTACAAACCTCTGAGGAGAAATGCACTGACTGAAAGAGGAGCAGAGCCAAATAATGCAGGTGGTGGAACTGGTTGAGGATGGCTCCTGCCTACTCCTTAGGCTTCTGTGGATCTCCTGCACTGAAACTTGTAAAACTTTGCCATAGCTGTAGCATTATCAAACCCAGATGATGTAAATAACTTTTTTTGGAAGTAGAATGGATTTTTATTGTTTCTTAAAAGTATGATCACATACTTATGGCATACTTGGCTTGTAGGAGATTCAGGGTGATGTAATTTCTATACTCCTAATGTCAAGGTGTGGAAATGCTTACTTTCCTCATTGTACTGAGCTTCCTGTAGTTCTTTGATGGTATGAAACAACGGACAGTATTGCTTGAAAGAAAAGTAATTGACTGCAAGATCCACAGTTCATTGGACCAAAATATTCTTTGTCCCCATGAGAAGAAATTACTTGGAGGGTTATTGGGGACCATAGCTCAGGGAGAAGTATTCCTCAGCATTTTTATGTTGTCTTGTTCTTTGCCTTCTTGCATGTATAATTTCAGCTGTGATACAACATGGGTACAGATCAGCTGATGAAGAAGGAGGGAGTATTTTATATAGCGAAGGCAATAGCCATGACAAATCGTACTACAACTCACGCCCTAGCCCTGAGTGTATCCCAGACACACCGTACAGGCTATTAATCTTTACTTAACTTTGCCTGGTTCTGTCATTTCCATGTGCTGCTTAGATGAAAGCAATTTTCGTATGGAGAACTTACTATATTGTGATAATCCTTCAGCCAGCCTGGATTCTTAGCATGGTTGTTCTATTCACTCAACCATTGACATGCCAAAAATTTAAGCACATGCTTATGCGTATGAGAAGAGTTACATTCCTGCCTAAGTGCTTATGGTCCTGGCAATTTAACACCAGGTTTACACTGATATAATTTATATAATTGTACTTACAATATTTCTTACTTATTTTAATGTGGATATGAGTAGATTCACTGCATCTTAAAGAGGTGGTTCCGTGTATTGTTTTCACATTATGAAAGTGGTTTGATTTTTGCACCCAGCTGTCATTCCTGCCTTTCCCCTCTCAGCCCTACAGCTTGCTAACCTTCCTGGGTTTTTACTACTGAAAAGTTACTGATCAGTGCTGGCTTTGGTCCATCTTTCCTGCAACCAGCTTATTTTTCCCGCCTGGACTCCTACATTGGTTGCACGTAAGCATTTTCATGGGTGCCCAGTTACTCTTGCTGGGAACTGATCTAGCTACAAGATGTCTTCTTTTTCTCCCCAGGCAATTTTTAGTTTGCTGTGTGGCCACAAAAATACTTCTGCCAGCTCAGTAAAGGGGCAGCGTGTGGGCAGGAACAAGCAGCGGGGTGTGGAAGAGGTGATAAACGGCAACGCTCTGGTTTCATGTGGAAGCGTGATGTCATTTGTGTGGATACAGCTGTTTGTAGACCACACATAAACTGAATCCGTGAAGAGGTTATATTACTGCAGCGCTGCTTTTAACTGGGATTATTTCTTGAGCTGGATTTGCCACTGAAGCTAAAATATCATGCAGCTGCACTCTCAAACGGTTCCATAGTCTTCACATGCTGGACCTGTGTGATACTAGATCACCCAGAAGGAAAAATTTGATTCAGATCTGATGTGAGCACATGTAAATACTTCTGTCAAACAAAGCAGGGCAAGGCTTATGCTGGCCTGATGCATGTGTACCTGCCTTACTCCAGTTGCAGAAAGACAAGACAGTACCTGATTTGGCAGAAAGCTGGCTAGCGTAAAGTCAACCTTTCAAAAAAAATTTTAACTTGGAACTGGCAGAGTTAAGTTCAGCATTTTGCATTGTATGGGTATCATACATTTGATCCAGGCTGTAAAATCATCAACCCGTTTCTTTCAATGCACACTTCTAACAGTGCTTGCTGTATCTTTCGAGGTCAGGCATGTACACAGCATAAATAYGTTCAGGTCTGAGAAGCATAGAACTTGGCTGACTTAGCTTAGAACTATGAGCATAGTTCTCATATGGTAAGAACAATGACTGAAAAATAAAAAGGAAAATACAAATCTTAGTGCTTTGGACAGAAAAATACTGTGTCTCTTCTAGAGAGTATTTTAGTATCTGAGGTCTTCTTGTTAAAAGATAAGAGCTTTGTTAATTATGCTATTGCCCCATTAATGAAAGAATCCTTGCAAAAATGTCAATTAATTTTTAAAGCAGTACATGGCTACCACTCGTAATCCAGACTGGCTTTAGGTACTGTATGTGTTTTTCCTGGAAATGTGAAGGTGGGGAAGGAGAAGGAACTGCTCACCCCGCGGTTCACAAAAGTATTAGGTTGCATTGCTGGAACTGATACATTTTACTGAAAAACAAAAAGGAGGTACAAGCAGAGACTATGCAGTTTCCCCTCTCTGTCTCATTTTCCTCCGGTTTTTTCCAAGCCAATTACTAAGAGGGAAACATTTCTAGAGAGAAGGGGTGGTTCTGTTTCTGTAGTGATACCTGCTGTCGAAGGTGCCAAATAATTATTTTAGCTTTGTGGCATGTACCAGAGTGACTGTGGAGCTACACAAAGACTTGCAATTTCTTTCATAACAGTTCTCTCAATAAAAATGCCCTCTAACAGAGAATTCTGCTCTGATTTATAGTTTCTGAATTTGTCCAGAAAAGCTTATGTTGATTTAAGTAACATTAACAGTCTAAGTAACATTAACTGTCYGAGCAGCAGTCTTCTGCCTGCAAGTGAAAGGGTTTAGCTGCGTCACATGGGTATAAATCAGGTTTGCTTACAAAAGGTCCTGTTTCTCACCTAGCATCTGTGGAGCTATTCCTCAGACGAACCTTCTGAATATCCTACCAAAGGCGGGGAATTAATGGTTCATTTCCAAGTCTGAATACCCCAACAGAGAAGGTTTCAGATGTTAATCAAATGTGCAAAAGACTATTTTGGTTTTCTTTGTAAGACATTAACTATACAATATGGTGCTTGCATATCCGGAATTCACGGGAGAGTTACAAATCCCTCTGTTGTGTTAAATCAGGTCTAAAATCAGACACCTTAATCTCTAATTTATTAGACCTTTTTCATTTGCAAATGAAACCATGAATTGTAAATTCAGCCTTACCTGACTTGTGTAACTCCTGAGAGGAGTTATGCCAGGCCTGAACTTGGCATCTTTTTTGGATTCATTTTATACAGGCTTGCATTTAAAGAACTCATTAAACTCGATTCTTGCCTGATGTGTTTAAAGCAGCAGTGAATTTAGGCAGTTCTTTCAGTACAAAATTGATAAAGATTTTTGCTGAGTTTGATAATGAAACTGGTATGATTCTATTAATAACTTGCAATTACACTGTTTTGCTGTTGATAGTAATTCTCATACTGTGAACTCAGATAGCTACTTTTACACTGACTGCACCCCGAAACTCGGAATGGCTGAGGCCATTTGGAAAAAAGGGCAGCGTTTGTTCAAAAGAGGCAAAGACATCTATCAACAAAAGTTAGCAGTGATTCTTACTACTTTGCTTTTTTATTTATGCATTTTTATTTATGAATTTATCTTTTCCTTGGATTTCACCTGCTTTGAAGAAGTAAGTAAATGTATGTTAAGGATATTATGGAAAGATGTAGCTTCCGATAGTTTCTGGTGTCTCTTTATTGCGCTGCTTTTGTAACTTCTGACAGTCCAGCCTGTCGCTGGATCTCGTTAGATGCACTTTTTTCCTTCAGTTACACTTCTCAAGCTGCTTTTCATTACTGTAATGTGTGAGTGCCTGTGAGGTGAGTGCTTAAAACACTTCTGCGAGATACAAGAATAATATTAACCCTCATTTATAGATAAGTACACAGAGATTGTGACTCGTCCATGATAGTGCAGGAAGACTACAGACTGCCAGGGGACAGGACCTCCTACGAGGTTTGCGTCTTAACTGGAACTGGAACATCTCTCATCTGCGTGTCATTGAAAAAAGTGTGTATCATCTCCTTCATAGTGGTGGAGAACACACACAGTGCTCATTATTTATGCTGGTGATTATTCTTACAATAATTAATTTAGATCTGTAAATAAAGAAAATGTTAAGATTGAAAACATTTTTACTAGCTTATTGCATATTATAGGCACACATTTGTAGAGGAATTGTCAATTAAAAAAACTTGCGTGTCATTTACTACATATCATTAGGTAAATATTTGAACATACCAGGATGAATATAAATACTTGCTGTATTATAAGTATTCATGTTTTATACACATATGAAATATTAAAAATCATTTATTAAGCCATTACTAGTACCAGATTTTGCCAGATGGAGTAGTTATCTCAGTCATTTGTGATACAGTAATTCTAATGACTCTGTACTCACTGTAACTGAGCAACATGTGTCCTAGATCCTCTGTTACAATTCTGCTTGACCAGCCACGATTTATTTTCTTTCCCCCAGTCATGAATCACCAGCACCAAGTAACACCCAGCACAGCCATGTCGCAGCAGAGTCGTCCTCCCCAGACTCCGCAGCCGGGGCTGTTGAACCTGCCCAGTGCACTGACCACACAGCAACAGCAGCAGCAGAAGCTAAGGCTCCAGAGAATCCAGATGGAGAGGGAGCGAATTAGGATGCGTCAGGAGGAGTTACTGCGACAGGTAACGCCAAGGATACTCTTTTATTTTGTTCCAGAGCCTTCAGTTCAATGCATCCAAATTTTTACCAGGTACAATTAGTAACTCTGTTACTTTATGTCAAGATTAACCATTGTTTTAGGTAAGGGTAAGGTAAAGCTAATATAAGTAGAACATTTCATTTTTTTTCTCTAAACTAGCATTGAACAGAACACAAAATGGCCATCTGTCAGGAGTTACAGACCTGGTGTCTTTCYTACCAGCTATAATAGTAGTGTAAGGACCAAATTCTATTCTGCGTCTGTTTGTAAATCTAGAGCAACTATCACTGATTAATTCTCAGTTTAACTTGGTTTGCATAGTAGACCATGTTCATGCTTCACTGAAGATAAGGGCAGAACATACGGAGTTGTTCTTGACTCTGATCCCAACTCTGTAACTTGCACCCTTTGCCTTTGAATTAAAATAAAATCACATTCACATCTTACATGAATACCTCTGAATTGAAGACTTTCCAGAGGTGGTTCTTTGTGGATGTTTTGTTTATTGTTCTATTTCTTAAGTTTCAGCTCTATATAATGACTCATATTGTGCAAAAATAGATATGTAACTTCTTTACACTGCCTTAAGGAATAAAAAGTTTTAACAATTGTGTTTCTTCTGTTACGGACAACTTCACTGATGATGTTGTGTTTTGCATGGCATATTAATCAGCTTCCTTAGAGAAAATAAATAACCTGTTTCTCTCAGGGGCAGTATGAACAAAGTACATTTTATCAAGAATAACACCGTTAATGGTGGCCTTGTAAATGCTACAGTTACAGTTCTAAGTACCTTTAAATATGGTAACTTTCACAAAATCAGAGAATCGCAGGCTGGTTGAGGCCGTTGGGTCCTCTGGAGGTCATCATCGCCAGCCCCCTGCTCAAGCAGGGCCACCCAGAGCYGGTTGCCCAGGACCATGTCCRGATGGCTTTTGAGTACCTCCAAGGACGGAGACTCCAYCACCTCCCTGGGCAGCCTGTGCCAGTGCTCGGTCACCCTCACAGTGACAAAGTGTTTCCCGATGTTCAGAGGGAACCTYCTGTGCRTYRGTGTGTGCCCATTGCCTCTGGTCCTGTYACTGGGCACCACTGGAAAGAGCCTGGCTCCATCCTCTCTGCACCCTCCCTGCAGGTATTTATACACATTGATGAGATCCCCCCGAGCCTGCTCTTCCCCAGGCGGAGCAGTCCCAGCTCTCTCAGCCTTTCCTCATGGGAGAAGCAGTGGGCTCACATTCTCCCTAGCCTTCCCAGTGTCACCTAGGTACTTACAGAAGCCCATCTTGTTGTCTTTGACTCCCATGGCCAGTTCCAGCTGGGCTTTAGCTTTCCTAACCTCATCCCTGCGTACTCAATGTCTCTGTATTCCTCCCAGGTTACCCATCCTTACTTCCATCCTCTGTGGAAATAATAATTTTGTGGAATTATTATTTTATGCCTTCAGTCCTTTTGCCTTTGGGATTGTACCATAATTCGTGATTTATTTATTTATTATTAGGGTAATATTTGTTTATACGGTATTTAGAAATACAGTATGACATTTCTTTGCAGCAGGTAGAAGCATGTTTGTTACTGGGCTAATGACGCCAATTGCCTGAATTTTTCTGATGATTTATTAGAGAACCGTAAGTTGCTGTAATGTTTTAAAATGTGAGTTGTGTAAAATGCAAAAAGAAAAATTCTCATATTTAGATGCCCTCTGAGGAGGAGTAGCAGAGTATATGTCATAGCTTGACTAGCCGCAAGTAAGTGAGGAGTGATACACTTTTTCTTCCAAGTCTGGAGGGGAATAACTGAGAGAAAACACATCAGTGATGAAAACAGACTGGAGCATCTCAGTGACCTCTAGAAGACTTCGTGGGTAGCAAAGAAAGGGACACATAAATCTTTAAAACCTTTAGGTCTGGAATAGACATCTGGATGATCAGAGCAGATTTACCAGAAGGGAGATGTGCTCACAAAGGATTTGTCATCTTTTAGAGGCAGCAGACATGAAAACCTCAAATTAACGGCCAGCTTTTTGGTTTTCTCTCTGCAGCCTTTGAATGTTGGTTTTGCTAAATATGTTGGGGTTTGGGTTTTTTTAAACATATTATCTCAGTAAAATTAATGGAAGAAAAGGTCTTTAATGTCTGTAATGATTGAGAATTTGAGGCACTCTTTTTCCATGCTTTTATTTCAGAACAAATAATTTTTAATTGCATTTTACCAAAACATGACTTTTCAAAAAGTAATAATAGGCATTATTACAATCGCTCACCAAATTAAACGTTATTAGAATTGTATTGAAAGTGCTTTTTTTCATCATACACAGAAAATGTAGTTTGATGTGGGTCTTTATACTAATACAAACTTCTAACAAGAATATGATTGCACTTTTCTTCCCATGTACAAACTAAGTCAAATTTCTCTCCAGTTACACCATTGGAACCTTAGTAACTTCATCTTGTGCAGACAGAAAGACCAAATGTAGGATGAATGTACATACTATCATGTAGTAGACTTGCGTGAAAGAGAACATGGTAACAAAATGAAAATGGATGTCTGACAAGAGAATCGCAAAAACATTAGTGAGAGTATTTGTAAAAACACTTTACAACAATGTATTTGTTTCATTTATATTTTTTACTTTTACCTCTTTCCTCTAAATATATGTATAAGAACTTAAAAAAAATTTCTTAACAAAAGTAATTAACAAAAATTCATTAATACATTTTGAAACTGTACAGCACCATCTAGCTGCAGTCGGAAAAAAAGCATTAAAATTATGTGCTTCTGTAGCTCCTGCAGCAACACTCGGCTATCTCTGCMTATGATTATTCCCGTCATCTTTGGTGAATATATGTACATGCTCAAGGTTAAGCAAGTGCTCGGTGCTCTTGCTGAACAGGGGTGAAAGGCAGATACGATTCCACTAAAGCTTCTGAATTTTTCTACCTGCTCATGTCGGGGCTGAATTTGACTTCCATGGTTCAGACCTGAGTCTGGAAACTGTACAGACACCAACATCTTGTGCCCATGTTCAGCTTCCATTGCCCTTAATTATGATACGTTACCTGTGTGTGCAGAACTGTGTTCAAGGTGGTGGTCTCTGACCTGAGCAGTGATCTCAAGTCTTTTGCATACCTTCTCCTTTACTATCAAGAGCTCAGAACATAATAGAGATGGGTGTGGGAGGAGAGTGGGGATATCTGGTATGAGCTTAGTCATAATTGTCATCGTGCTAATAACGTGTTTAGCTATTTTTACTCTCTTTGGCTCTGATCTTGCTGCAGGACAAGAGCAATTAAGCTTCAAAACAGTTGTGCCATTAGCACAAGGGCTGGTTTCCCTGCCCTGCTGACTGTGTTTCACTTTGAAACTAATACACGCACAAGACTCTGCAGCTGTGCCGTACTTAATCAAGCCTGCAATTTACTACGCCCAGTACCACCCTGCACCTATGGTGTTTGTTTGAGCAGGACAGTATCACTTTGCATTACTAAAGTTTTCAGAACTGGTGTAGCTCTTGGGGAACAACATATTTCCCACCCAAGGAAAGCAAGATGCAAAATCCATCCTTCCTAACAGAACTTTGTGAACTTCCTGCCGGTAGCCAACCTGAGCGCTCCTGAACCCTGGCAGCTGAGAAGAATGTGACAAATCCATCCGGAGTCATCAGTGTTCAAGTTACACATGAGTTACACCTGCCCTGACCCTTCACTGCTGCTTTTGCTTTTCTAGTGTAACCTATTTAAGGGAAAAATGCTGAGTAAGTGTGCACACTGCTGCTAGCAACTGCGAGGAGGTGCAGAGAGTTTGAGCGAGAGGGGAGGAATTCTTCTGGGGGGTCACAAACCTCCTTTCAGCCTGGCAGCAGCTGCTGCCTCCCCACAGCCATTCCTGGCTGCAGCTGCTTGGGTGGAGCAGCACGCCTAGCCGGCAGGAATACGCTGTTCTGGAAGATCTCTGCGTAGGGAATTTGTTTCCTCCTTTGTCCTCCTCTTCATTTAGTTGGTAAAGCCCCTAGAACTGCAGACTGGGTACATGCAAGAAGGGCAGCGTTTCAGAAAACGAGTATGACAGCTTCTGTTTAAATGTTCCCTTACTCAGTTTTGTCATTTTGGAAAGAGTTAATTTTCTTACTGATTTGGTTTTGTCAGCTTTCCAAAGGAAAAGGGAGAATCTGCTTGCTGCTGAAGAGCTTCTTGGAAATGGAAGTAGTTAGAGGTGATGTCAGTAAGAAATCTCTGAAGGGGTCCTGCAGGGGAGATGTCCCAGCACTTCTCTGTGCGCACAAGTGCCATCTTGCACCTTGTTTGGAAGGGCGGGGATAGTCACAGAAAGGCAACACTACTCGGAGGTTCCTTTCTGATCCCCCGATCCTATTCCATAAATATGTGCACAGAAGGATACAGGGGCTCAAAAGAGCCTGTAGAAGGAGTGGTGTATGGGGATGCAGAGGAAGATTTATCACTGATTTGTCCTCACAGAGTAGAACCTTACTGGCCTGCTACAGCCTGAACAAAAAAATTCCCTGCTGCACTCTTTCCACGGCACAGACTGGCCCATAGTCTGATTTATTGATGGCACGGGCAATATCTAGATGCCTCACCTTCCGCCCCAAGTATGAGGACTGGCAGAAAAAGAATTGCAGTGACGAGCAATGTAAACTTACTGTAAAAAGTGCCCTCACTCGTCTCCCCCAGCTGGAAATGACTGTTTGGCAACTAAGCATGGAGCTCAGTTCAGTTCTGCCAAGGAGGGTTCCAGGAGATGTGACAATGAATTTCTAGATTCATCTGGCATACAGTTAAAAAGGGGTTTACATCAGAATTGTGTTCAGAGGCAGTGGATAATTCAACTCACTGCAATGCTTTGAAGCTTTTAAAGATTTTTGCAGGTAACCACTGATGCAGCTTTTTGACATGCCTTTGTGATGTCAGAGTACTGTGGGGTTTTTTTAATTTATTTTGGTTTGGTCTTTATTTTGAAAATCCCCTTTGAGTTTTCAAAATATCACATGCTGTAGTGCGAAGCGGATCATTATGGGCATTTGGTCCTTTTTGAACTAAATGCTAAGGGTTGTCTCTGCTGGCGAACAGGAGGCACTCCTGCATTTGAGAGCTAAGAGCTAATTAGAATAGTTAAGGCTATTCTTGTAGCTTGCAACTGTAATATTGCCATTCACAGGGCTGCGAGAGGTCTCTGGTATTTTTCGCCAGACTTTTTAACCTAAGGTAGGAGGTTCCTGAATATTCCTTTTAAGAACCTTGTAGTCATGCTTAGAACAGAGAACAGGACATAACAGGCTATCACACAGCTTTTGTGATTGTGTAATTGATCCGTTACTATTGACCATTGCTGTAATAATATCAAAGAAGCAAAGAAGTCTAACATCTGTAGCAATACTAAAATTGTAACGTGACTTCTGAACAAATCACCTGCATCAGGCAGCAGCAGAGGAGGAGCACACTTTATGTATGGTAGAGCCAGTACTCTGCTTCCCCAGCCTGACTCTGACTCCAGTATGCAGGAGTCTGTTGTTCCGTATTATAAAGCACACATTGAGTTAATATTACAAGCAACATGCAACATGTTGAAATAAAGACACGGGAGGTGCCACACCATTCCCCAAGTGGGAGTAGATCAAGTGACTTTATAATAAATGTAGTGTTTCTTGCAATAAAGAAGAGACAGGAACTTCGATTTTGTAAATGCCAGTGTGAGTCTCTCTTTAGGGTGCTGGAGGCTTTTCAGCTCACAAATTGTCTTGCTTTGCAAGGCCTGTCTAAATCATGTAGTAGATTAAACATTCCTGGAATGGATTGTTGGCCCTGCTGCAGTTAGCGGTTAGGAGGGCTAATTCCTGTATCTGGGGACATGATTAATAAACCTGGGTATGAATCTCTCCTTGTTGGACCAAGCAGTAGTTGGCACCATGTTTTCCAAATGACTATCTGAATTCCCTGATTGCGTAGGTCAGCTGCAGGACAGAAAACAGCCAGCCAGCATTAAAGTCTGCAGATACATGTGGAATTCACAGCACTTTGTGCAGGAGCGGTAAGTCCAGTGCCCTGGAGAGAATGGACATTTTGCAATGCTTTCCTATTTGTGTAAGGCAGTTCAGTGAAAAACCTTCAAGTTCAAAAAAAATCCTTCTCAAATGGCTGACTGTTCATCTTACTGACCATAGGATAAACAGCCTGATGGATAGCAGTAATATAGCCGGTGAGCCTTTGTTCTTACTTTGTTAATACTCTTCTGAGCTACTTTTGGAAATTAAATTACCGTGGAAATGAGGAGTAAGTTACAGAAGTTACTGGTGGTTTAGGTTTTTCCCCCCTTACAATATGACAAAGAAAAATCTTTGTGTCTTTCTGGAGGAAGGCAGTGCCTGTGTCTGGTCTGTAAAAAGAAGGTATGGTTGCAGCAAGTATAGGCAAAGCTGCGGTTAGAAGGCCAGTAACTGTGACGTTGAAGTAGCCCAGGTTTCAGCTTGGCCTATACAAGCTTGCCCRTGGCACACACTTGGGCATCTAGCCCACAGTAAAACCTGTTCTGCTGTCACTGTGCTCCCGTTAGCCACAATTAGTTGTCGCAAGCACAGTCGTAGCTGTTTGTTGAAGTGACACAGACATTGCRTTATCAGAAAGTTCTTCTCCTAGTGTAACATGAAACAGCTAGRGGTTGGAGCTGGACTTCCCAAGCATGCTGAGAGCAGTTATACCGCATATGCAATGAAGACTTTGCACATTGTGCCCAGGGCTTTCAGCACTCGGAAAAACATACTGACCTTGGTAGTTGAGTGGCTTACTCCATGTTAGATAAACCTCCTCTTGGAACTTAAGCTGTTCTGGGAGGAGTGTCCTTAAACCACAGCCTGTGTATCTGTACTAACCTAAATTTAGGTAATACAGGTGCAGTTTTGGTTGGTTGTTTTTGTCAGATGGAACAAGCCAGCAGCAGTGGAGATAAGAAATTATCTGCTCTTTTCAGTGTTTTTTATTCGGCTGGGCATTTTTTGAGTCAGTCTGTAAGAGAAATGAAAAGCTGTAAGGAAATTCTTGCCTATTSCTGTGCAGTTCAGTGTGAGAGGAAGAATATTTATTTCATGGAGGGTTAAAGATGTGAAACTCCCTTTGTGAACACTGGGGTTTTTGCAGTGTACTTTGATTTTATGTGCAACTGCATTTTTTAAGTAGTTGGTTCAGAAATTTCTACTAGTGCTTGTGTTTTGCTGTTTTGGAAAGCTACCAGAGGAATCATAGATTTAAGAGAGGAGAGGTGCTTTTGTGCTTCTGTAATGAGCTCAAAGGAAGAAGGCACGACATGAAGAACGAGAAAAGCTTCATGTTTCCTGTGATCATTTAATTAAATATGTTCCATAAAGAAGAGATTTATCTTTGTCTATGTTTAACAACAATTCCATGGAATTGTACAGATTTTTCAGTGTTGTTTGGAAACCTTTCCTCACTTTCTTCGTACACATCTTTTGTCTTAAATACAGTACTTCTACAATGGCTRTGGAAAGCAGTGGAGTGAATACAAGTCTTTCAAAGTAGTAGAATTTTCTAGTCTCAGAAGTAAGCTGTCTTTGGCAGTATAGTGAGAACAATTATGTAAAATTAATTACTCGGATAAAACTTTAGGCTGTCAATATGTCATTACCTGTTGTGGAAACACAAGGCACTAGAATATCATCCCTGCTAGGTATCTGGCATTTTTAATCAAGAGAGTTTCAAAACTCTTGCTGTGAATCCACCTACTAATTGTCAACAAATACACCCTTAAATAATGGCCTTTCTTCTCTACAGGTGTATGACTTTTCCTTCATAGATTTTTTTTGGCACTGCTCTCTGGTCAAACGGTTGTTAGCCTTTGTCATGTCTGGTTAATTGTTATCAACTTTTCAGCTTTAATATTTTTCTGGGCAGCAAATTTTTAGTTCAGTTTTTCTCTTTAATGAGCAGGGAGCTCGGCAAGCTCTCCCCTACCCCCCCCAACACACATATACACAGTCCCCAACAAGCTCAGACACTGATTTGTACTATATGATCCATTGAGAAGTTGCTGGATACAGGAAACCTTTTCCACCACCTCCTACACACAAGAAATTTTCAGGCGTATGTTTGACACAGTGCAGTTGTATTGAGCAACACAATTTAATTTCAATCTGATAATTGAAACAAGATGGCATGACAGCTGGCAAGGAATTATTAAGAAGATTGTCCGAAACAGAAAAGCAAAATCTTGTACAGGAAGATGTATGTATGCACATGGTCATTCTTTGATTCATAGAGTCACAGAATATTTGAGGTTGGAAGGGACCTCTAGAGATTGTCTAGTCCAACTCCCCTGCTCAAAGCAAGGTCAGCTACAYCAGGTTGGTCAGGGCAGCATCCAGTCAGGTTTTGAGTATCTCCAAGGATGGAGGCTCCACAACCTCTCTGGGAAACCTGCTCTAATGTTCGATCACCCTTACAATAAAAAAGGGTGGTATTGGGGCAGTATTTTCAGTGCACTGCCTCATTTTATCTGTCTTCCTTTTCTTCTCTCTTTCTCTTTCTGTATTTATTCCTTTCTAGCTGTCTTTTCTCTTTTTCTTTCTGGCTGTCTTTCTAGTATTAGCATTGCTTGTGTTGCTGCAGTTGCTATTCTTATTTTAAAAAATACTTTCAGTATCTTCATATAGTTAAAAAAAACAGTCTGCCYATTTTCTGAGGTTTGTACATTTTCACAGACTCCAGCTGATTTAATTATAAATAGAAACATAACTATTAGAATTGTCACTTGACAAATGTAATGACATACATAAGCTATCACACATAAGCTATTAAGAATCTTCAGACTATTTATTCTTAACACTTACTAAATAATGACACCATCTAATGTAAATTATTATTTATCTGTGAATATATTGATAATTTGATTATAAAGGAAACACTGCCTTAATGGGCACCAATATCTGTTAATTCCCAATGAATAATTGTTACATGATTCATGAAGAGACCAGACCGGTCTTCCTCAATGGAGAAATCAGTTGAAAACATAGTGAAACATCGTATTCTAGCCTCAAAAGCGTGTTAATCTTTTCTGTTCTTGGGAAAATGAATGACTGATTCAGGAGAAAAGTTTTCTACTAGGATTTAAATTAAATATCTCCTTTGCTTATTTCATAAAATAATAAGGTTGAGTAAACTAGGTAAAAAACAGATACAGCTTTATTATTTTAAGGTCTTGGGATGTTTGTCTGGAACATCCCCGTGGAGCCAAACAACCTTTGTACAGAGCTCTGTACCACTAGATGTCATGGTTGTTTCACAGAGCTAATGCTAGAAGAATTTGTCTTTCAGGAAGAGTTCTATAACAAGTTTCCTTTGGCTCTCATTGCTCGTTTGTCATCCTAAAGACAGTGTACATGAGACAGGTCATTAGGCAGATGCTTATTATTAGGCAGAGGGTTCACTCTAAAGATTATTGCGTCAAAGTCTTGGTTCCAGTGGTTTTCTTCTAACGTGTTAGGTACTTCATGGTTGCAAGTGATATTCTTCTGCTCTGGTATAGGGCAAATTATGTCATCTGGTAGCAACCCACATAGTTTCAGTGCCTGATTTTGCTCTCTTTTGCACCAGTTTAAACCGAGAGCAGTTTAAGGTAAGCTGTTAGAGACAAATACATGGGAAATTAAATTTGAGTCTGTAGGTTTTAAACTGCTTTATTATTGCTACTCCAGCTCTCAGAGAACTTGGCCTCACTGAACAGTAAACGGAAATCGTAATTTGAGTGTTACACAGCTCTAGTATGCATGTGAACACCCTCAGCTGGAGGTGGCTGGCCCACGACGTGTGGATAGGCTGTCAGTCATCAGCTGTAACGTGCAGGCCCACCCGTGGTTCATGATGAGGTGACACACAAGCTGTCTTAAGTTATAACATGGGTAATTTGATTTCGTAGGGGTTCTCTCCGTGGCCAGCAAGGCTGCGGAGGTGCGGTCGTTCTGCAGGTAGCTGTGCCTGCTCGAGGCGTGACTTTCCCCGGCTGTCTGCCGCTGCCCCTCACGAGGGGCTGCCCGTGTGACAGCTCTGCCAGTAAAGCCATTCGTACGGGCATTTCGTCATCTGCATCACGCAAAAAGAGTGAGGCTAGTTCAAACAGGCAAACAGGCTCTCTGGTTTAGTGTGAAGCTGGTTAGAAAGCCCTCAAACACATCTGCCTGCTGGCTGAGTTATGGGACTGGCTTTCAGCCGTGGTAGTAACTGAAAGGTAGATTCTGCAGGGGTTTAAGCCAGCACAGGTGGGTATAAAAGACGCTCTCTGTCTGCATTACGATGTTCTTCACACCAGTGTAAACAAATAGCTTACAGTGTAAACAAAATCGTTTGGAATTACTTTCCTAAATAAGAAGATGTGTATATATTACATTTGCTTGTTAGAAGACTGCAGTATGTCTTGAGCTGTTGGAATAACCCTTCCCTTACGTTTATTTGCCTTTTCAGGAAGCTGCTCTATGCAGACAACTTCCCATGGACTCGGAAAACATGGCCCCGGTTCAGACAGCTGTGAGTACACCTGCCATGACACAAGACATGAGGCCTGTTACAAATAATGGATCCGATCCTTTCTTGAACAGGCAAGTTCGTGTCCTCTTCATTAGGCAAGGGGTTCTGTTGCCTTCTGTACACTTTTAAAGCTGTCTGTCTGAAGTAGTTTCCTATGTCGTCTACTTTTGTACATACTGTGAAGAGGGGGTATGGCTGAGTGGCTGACCTGAAATCTTTCGGTTTATACTTCAAGAAGGAATCTTAGAAACATCAAACAAATGGTAACAGGTGGTTTTAATTGTACTGTAGCTGTATGTGGAAAACTCTAGGTAGAATAGGTATATTATCTAAGTAGAACTAAACTCAATTTTTTTGGGCTGTCAGAACTGGTTTTGCCTAGAGAGTTATATATACACGTGTGTATTTCAAAATTTAAGAGTGGCCTCACTTCAGTTGCTTTATATTTGGGCTGATGTAACATGATCCCATTAGTGGCGAACAGTTGAGAATGAGGCTTAATGACTCAGTATTTAACTTTAACATCTAACCTACTGTGCTGTCTTTTTTCAAACACCATGATCGGGGACTGTATCTAACAGAACATCTTTACTGAGGCTTCTTCATGTTTCAATTTACAGTGGGCCGTACCATTCCAGGGAACAGAGTACGGACAGTGGCTTGGGATTAGGATGCTACAGTATACCAACGACACCTGAAGATTTCCTCAGCAACGTAGATGAGATGGATACAGGTAGAATACTCTGACTTAGCTTAAAGTATAATGATATTAATAACTTTGTGTTCTAACCAGTAATGTTTTATAATTGCATAACTGAACGATAATCTCTCACTTTCCTATGCAAGAAAACAGGCTGAGACTGTGGGGCAAAATGCCTGAAAGGTACTTAGTGCCTAGAAGGTTCTCAGCTTTAACTTAGGTCCAGAGACTACCCTTTTACCTTCGACTGATAGTGAACAAAATAAGTAAAAGCTGGAAAATGTGAGCCTTAATTTGTGTTTTCATACCATAGTCCAAGGTAGGAGGAGTGAAAATCTGGTCTTGGGTTACATTCTTGGTAAAAAATCACTGCATTTTCTAACTCTGGGAAATCAGTTTCATTAATTAGTCTCTTACAATGGCAAAGTTGGATTTGCCTTCAAACAGAATGTATTTCACTAATTTAGGTTTTGGTATGTGTTTATTTTTATATCAGTGTCCTCATGGTGTTTAAAATACTGAAATAAATTACTAGGAAATCAACAAGTTTTTTGCAGATAGTAACACACTCAGCATTTCCTCACCTAAACTTCCTTTTGAAGTCATTAGAATTTCTAGATGATGCAAAGAGTGACAGGTTTCTCTATTAAAGATGTTCATGCTTGTTATTATTAATTTATGAAAAAAGTAATATCGCAGAGCTAAATTGCTGTAAAACACTTTTTTCAATCATGCCCCATGGGCAGCATTCACCCTTGTGCAGAGAGCAGGATAGACTCAGTTGCATTGCTCCCTGTGCAGACTAGCGAACTTTGAACAATCACGCTTCCCAAGTGGAAGGTCAGAGGCTGGTTACTTTGGAACACTGCTGGAAAGGGCCTTTTGTGCTTTTGAGAGCAAAGCAAGAATATGAAATTAACTCTTAAAAGAATATGCATTCTGCAAGCAAATACGGTTTTGAGGTAATGTTTGTAGAGGATAGGAATGCTCACAAGTGCTTATGGGAAAGGGGGAATCTAATTTTTATATCAATTGCATTGTTTTAAATTACCCACATGAAGTATTGGTATTTCAAAAGTTGTTCTTTACTTTCCCTAGGAGAAACTATAGCACAGACAACAATGAACATAAATCCACAACAAACACGTTTCCCTGATTTCCTCGACTGTCTTCCAGGAACAAATGTTGATCTTGGGACTCTAGAGTCGGAAGACTTGATCCCTATTCTCAACGATGTAGAGTCAGTACTCAACAAAAATGAGCCCTTCCTTACCTGGCTGTAATCATTCAATGCTGATTGGGCCTACAATGCAATTCAACGTTTCTTTTTCCTCTTGAGATAGAGGTAGAATGTCTGAAAATCCTCAAGAAATACAACTTACTGCCGTAATTACTTTTGTTACATCGTCTTTATGATCAGTTTAATCTCTGCCTGGGTTTGATTGACACTGATTTAAATATGAAATACATATCTATATATACATATATGCATATCTATTTCTTCCTTTTTTAAAAAAAGCACACTACTTTACACATCTGTATGCTTCTTTACCTTTTCAGACCAGGCAGAAATGTTTCACTTTAAGGACAGAAAGTGGGTGGTGTTTGTGGATGTCCCTGACTGATCTCCTAGGTATTGATTAACATCGCAAACCCTTCATGAATCACAAAAGCTAACTGGTTCAAAAAACGTGCACAGCATCAGACCATGAGAGCAGTTTTATTACTATGTTTATGACAATAGTATCAGAAGCTTTTTTTATCAACTTACTTAAGCTTTAAAAATCTTTTTTTCATTCTTAGTAACTAACTCTGCTGTATGGAATACAGATTAAATCTGATCCATATCAGCCATAATAGTTCTCATTATATATTTGTAAAGGCACAAACAGTACTATTGCAGTTTCTTTTTTCAGTATATTACTGTATAGTTTTCGGAAAATAAATACTTCCAATCTGAAAGTACCAGAGTTGTTTAGCAACATTTTTACACTACAATATTGTTGCAAAATAAACCAGACTGGTACTGACTGCTGCCTTTTAAATACAAAGCAATGTATTATAAACAAGCATTTTTTTAAAAGATCTTAGATTTTTATGTTTATTATATTAAGCACTACAATTTTGTAACTCAACACATGAACAAACAATTTTTTATACATATAAAATCTGTGGCAAATATCTTAAATGCAAAAACATGCTTTTAAAATCAGGTCTGAAAGATGTGGCACAACTTGTTAATGTCATATGTAGTGGGGAAAAAACCTTTGCTCATACTGTTTTCAGTAATGTTTTTAACTGACAGTGTCAAAATACATGTAGTTGTATACATGAAAAAAGATGGTAACTTTATCAGGGCAATGCTAAAGCAGTATTGTAACTTGTCTGGTAAAGTCGCTTAGTTCTTAAGTCTCACACCTATTGTAATGGGTGTACAGGACACGGCGTGTTCTGCGTATTTCTACCTATTGTATATCCTACCAATACTTCTTTGTCAGAGGTTTGGGACTGAGAAGGCATCAAGGACATTAAGCTTGCAGTTCCCCTGAAATGCAAATGAAGTCCTAAAATTCTTAAATATTTTGAAAGTATATTATTTATAATCTATGAGTTTAAGCTTTTTATATTGAAAAATATGTCTTCTTATGAAAGGCATTACAACTTTCCTCTAAGATTAATCCAGGCTATGTAGAGAGAGGGAGGGATGTAGCACTCAGTGAAAATGTGTGTTTGCCAGGTCTAATAACACTTAACAAGATCTTACYGATGCACCAGAATATTGATCACTAAAAACTTTTTTCCATCTGGTTGGGTGAAGGTAGGTGAAAAGGTCAGAGGTGAAGTGATGGGAACATGGAGCAGGTTTGGAAGACAAATGATTATGTAACAAATGTAGATTCCTGCCGGGAAGGGTGACTGCGAATAGGGATACACAGAAAACGAATCAGCAGTGTTCGGCAAAAAATATCGTAGAAGAAACTAATACAATTAACTACCTTGTCAATTATGAACTGTTGGGGTGTACATGATATCAGAAGATGGAAAATGAAAGGCACACACACCAAAATTTTGAAAAAAGAGATGGAAAAGATGTAGTTCTTCTACAGTCATGAAGTTTTATTACATAGGGAAAAGTAGCTCTTTTTGGAGTTTTGTTTTGGGGTTTTTTTAAATAGAAAATGAGATGCAACAGCAGAGTTGTCTGCACAGAATTTAATTACTGAATGGGCATTGTGTTTCTTTTATTCTTTTGGAGGGGTTATGTGTTGTTTTTTCTTAATTATTTTTGCTAGCGCTAACTGTTGAGATAGCAGAAACTTTTTTCAACAAACGGGACCGGGCAGGGCTGACCAACGTTACTGTAATTATGATTAATCTCTCTTTTTTAAGGACTTCTTCAGGTTGTCAGCCTAAATGAAAAACAGATGGTCCTAAGGCTTTGTTCTTTAGTGACATGACTGACTTTGGTAAAAGAACTGGAGATTTTTTGGCGTCTGGTTGCGATGCCGACTTGTAAGGCCAGCTCGTCGGCACTGCGTGGCTGGCCTAACAAAAGCCATTGGTGCTATAACAAGTCACAGCAGCTGCAGGTCTGAGCTCTGGTGTGATTCAGCTGATACTGCTCATCATTAGATTATGTTTAGAAAATGCAGTTTCTTCATTTGCTAGTAAGTCTGTACTATTGTAAATTTAAGTTTTGTCACAATAAAAGATACTCCAAGCAGATCAGGTTCTCGGCTGGTGTGAATTAGCTAAGCTGTGTTGACTTCTGCTTGGCTACACTGATTTTCATCAGCTGAAGGCCACACTTCCTACAAGGAAAACTGATGCCGTTTTCTAGTAGAGTCACGCGAGATGTTTATCAGAATTGTGAAGCTACAAACTTGATTCCTCTTTCATTGGTGTTTCAGGTGGTTGAGCGTCTCGGTTCAGAGACCTTAAAGAGGTAAAAAATTCAGAAAGTATGTTTTCATATTACTTCTATAATAAACCAGCAGCAGATTTGGAGCAGGAGGGTGCTCTGTGAAACACTACTTCCAGTGTAAAACAACTGCCAAAATCTTAGGTCAGATCTTCACTCAGTCATGAACCGAATAGTGGTTAAGTTAAAAGTGATTCTTTACACTGTAAGCTTTTCATTTTTGTAATAGAGGATGTATCAGATGGAGTGCAGCAACAATATAAATTATTTTTTGAAGTTCTCCTTTTTTAAAAAGTTTCTGGCTTTAAACAGGCTTATGGCAGAACTTCTAAGTATTCAAAGCATATGTAATTCTTACGAAACTAAATTTATTGCTGACAATATTTCTCTGTACTATTTCAGGTTTTGAACATTTACTTTACTAAATGTACACTGTCTACTTGTAGTATAAATACAATAAATGTGCCAGCTGGACAGTTTTACTGTAGACCATCACTGAGGGTGACGTACCTAAGTCTTGGTGATACAGAAGTAACGGGACGTTGTTAATTACAGTTTGTATTCTGGTAATACTGTTAGAATGTAACTTGGGGAGGGGTTGGGTTTGACTTTTTGAGAACAAATGMTGTTTGGGGGAAGGGAAGGATTAAAATGTCTATTTTAAATACAGAAAAATATGGGTGTTCAAATAAACTTGTTTCCTAATATACTACATCCATGTACATGCTAGTACTTTAACTTTTTTATTTACTTTTTTCCATTTTGTTATATGACATGTGTGAGCATTTGTTTTTAATTTCAAATACCTTGCAACAGATTGTATGTATCAAAAGCAGTCAGATCAAACCGTTGTAGCCAGGGTTTGATTCTGGTTTTTTTATTTCTTTGATCTTGTATGTGAAAAACAAATATAAATGAGCTTAAAGATTTTGGATGCATATTGGTTTATTAAATTGTTTCTTTTTTTTCTTTGGAGGATTTTAGTATGTGCTTCCCAGGGAACTGTATAACACTGCTTGGAATAAAGGTAGGGACATACTATTCTGTGCAAAAGGCATACATTTTGAATTAAATGATGAGCACTTAGCAAATGAAATGGGTTATCTTACCATGATGTTTCACTTTATTAGTAGTTGTTATGGCTGGTAGCGATGGTTACAGTTTTACTCATAATGCTTACAACATGCTCCCCAGTGCCACCATTACTTGTTTCTTTTAGTGGCGCCTTGTAATTCATAATTCACTAGCACAAATGGTTTTTTACGATTTGTTTAATACAGTTATCTCTAAGCAGAAGACTTAGCACCAACTCCATTTGCTGTTAAGTTCTGTTTTGGGGACTTAAATAGTGCATGGTTTTCAGTCTGATCCCTTCTTTGAGAAGTTTCTTAAATTCTGCATAAAGAAGATACCTGTCTTCTGTCCTAGGAGCAAGCCATGAAACCTAAACATCCTGGGCTTGTGTTTGAATATCTGGACTTTACTGTCATGGTACATGACATGGGTGATTTAAGATCCAGTGCAGCAGTTACTATTAATTAAATTTCAAACTCTGCCGTGAATCATTCCCTTACATAATTTATTCTAATTAATTGTTAGAATGCTTCTAACAATACCTTGTGTTTACATAAGAAAGCTCTGGAACTTCCACCAAACAGAAATGTGAAGTGTATTAGCTTCTGACCCTGTTTTGAGAAAAGTGTTTGTTAATTCATGGTGTATTTACTCAGGAATATTAATYAAGTTTCTTTGGCAGAAACACTGAATGTGTGTTTGTTTATAAAGGTCATTCAGTTTGTTCCTAATGATGCCAACTCACATCTTGGAAGGTGTTTATCTGTCCTTCCAAGCTGGTCAGCAGTGCTCTGTTGGGATTGCTGCTCCTATGCATGGCTGCCCGAGAGCTGCAATAAACCCTTCGTCAGGGACATCGCAGTCCTGGGGCCGCGGTGCACCGCACCCGCCTGGTTTCGGAGGAAGCCCGTCTCTGCTCCGGCTGTCCCAGACACAGGCTAATGTAGCAGCCCCACCGACGGGCCGTCTCGTTTCTGTACCGGAGCCCGGAGAGCCCGTTCAGGCTGCCCGAGCAGCCGCCCTCCCGCAGAGGGCTCCGTGCCGGCGCGTCCCGGGTGAGTGGTGCGCCCATCGCCCCCGGGGGCCTCTCCTCCCCCGCCGGTTTCCGTGGGGTTCCGTCGGGAGGGYGTCCCGACAATGCCATCTTCGGTGTGGGACTTCAGTTAACGTCTTTCTTACGCTTTTTTTCTACCTGGTCCTCAAAGCTGACTCATCCCTGTATCATCAGCAACGCCTGCGTCCCCCAGCAGGCATCTTCTGTTCTTCAGAGTGCGATGGCGAGAATCACACGCAATATTCCAGAAAAATTAAGACCTTGGGGGGGGGGGAAGAGGTGGGTGTTTCTTCTAAAACCAAGCTTTCTCGTAAGCTCCAGTGTATAGAATCTCCCCAGCGTTAGGAGAAGGGGAAGGTGGCGCGGGCCCTCGCGCCAGCTCGCTCTGCCCGGCGGGGCCGCGGCCCGGCGCGTGCCCCCGCCGCCACCTCAGGCGGCCGTTGCCGGGGCGCCGCTCGCCGCGGTCCCCGGCGGGAG
>JASVER010000086.1:88473-199266 GCA_030449065.1 Oceanodroma leucorhoa | reverse complement strand
GGCCCGCTGTCCGCCCGGCGGGAGGGAGCGCTGGGGGCTGGGGCGCCGGGCCGTGCCGCGGGTCCGCAGCTGCGGCCGGCCGTTGCATCATCCGCCGCGCAGGCTTGTACGCGGAAGGGCTGCGGGGTCCTTGCACTGGCGCTTTGTTCTGCACATACCGGTCTCCAAATAATGCCATGAACTAGATAGCACAATTAATTTGTAGATTAATTATATAATTTATATAATTTYCGGTGCTACTAATGATTTTTTTCGGTTTGGATTGTTTGTATCCACAGGTGGTGGGAGCAATCTGCATTTCAGCAAAGGGTCGTGCAGCAAATTAGCAGTGACAAGTGGAAGGTAATGAAGATGTCTGTAAGAAAGTCCCCATTGTATTGGCAGAGCTTTTGTAATGTCAGTTAAACTGTGTACCCTCTCCCAGTGAAAAAGTAATTTCGCAAGAAAAAACTTCAGAGGTGTTTCATCTGGGGTTTTGTTTATGCCCATCACTGTGATACCAGCATCCACCCTCTGGGTAGAGACCCCACCCATTGCAATGTCACAGAACAAGTGGGTCTCCCCATCCTCGGGCAGGAGGGGTTGTCCCAGAGTTTGCCGTTGTTTGCCTTGTTGCTGGTTACACCGAGAGTAATGTCAAAGCCATGAAGGGGGAGCTAAAGTTGAACTGGGGGCAGGTGATGGACATTCAAGACTAGACTGATGTTGGAAAACATCCTTTGCTCTTGACTGAGCAAATGTCTTTCACCTTTGTGTATGTTACTTCCTTTTGCAAGAAACAAACCTTTTGCAAAGAGTTGCCAGTTAAACAATGCATCATTCCCTGACAGGTGACACTGTACTGTGGTTAATGTATCGTCTTGTTGCAGTCTATTTGTTGGAGACAATAAAGAGAGCTCCAATTGTATCTACTTCAGCCGTGCGGGGGCACTGGTTTTGTCAGGCTGAAGTTGAAATGTGTGGGCTCAAAATCACATGCACATACTCCACATGTTGTAATCTGAGTTGTTAAATAACCTATGTGTTTCTTTTTATGTAAACTCTCAGCTGAAACAATGCCACWCAATGTCAAAATTGCCATGCTCTCAGTACCATACTCAACCAGTCACTGAGTAGCCAGTTTTTATGGGTGAATAATGACGCTTCAGGTAACGTGCATCTCTGAGATTTTACAAACGTTACTAGTATGTTTCCTTTAGGCTACTAGGATTTCTACATCTGTGTAACAGTTGACATTTGTAGACACTAAAGCTGAGTGTGGTGGTCAAGTTGGTCAGGACTACTGAGGTCTGCTTTAACTTTCAGTTCTCCCTGTTCGTGATTCCTCTCTTGCCATCATCTTTCTGTCCCTGTCTAGCATTGTACCCTCTTTACCTGTGACTTCTCTCCCAGGAGTACCACTGGCCCATTATTATCTTCCTCTGTTACAACAATCTATGATCAGTCCCTCTCCTTGATTTTACTGGGCACTTCGCTCAGTAAAAACACAGAGGGCAATCTCCAATTACTGCAGAACTGACACTGGAGATTTAAAATTAAATGCTAGGGGAGAGCCTCAGACGTTAACCATAACATAGATTTAGGTACACTGTTGTTGGCACTTTAAAATGCCAGATCAGCTGAGCTGCTGGTTCCAGTTCATTTACGCTTGTTCAGTACACCCCAAAGCCAAGGTGCAAATGCAGCCCAGATCACAAGATGAAATGTGTGCGCCTTGTCTCAGTATCTACTATATATTAGCTCGTGTTAGAAAACCAACATGTAGTTAGGCATCTTAGAGGCATTGATTCATGAAGCACCCGTTGTTTTTGGCTTTAGGTATCATAGCTTCCTGTCTGTTATTTCTTATCCCAAGTCTCCCACAAAGATTTATGTATTCTGTTTATTACTGTATCAGAATTGTACACTATGCAGCTACCCATCCCTATGTTGAATGCTGATGAGAAACATTCCATGTTCCCAAAGGCTTCATATAAATAAAACAAGACAAATGCGAGATGAGGTGCAGAACAGCTGCTAACCACAGATGAAAGAATAGATGTAAGATGGTTGCATCAGTGGGTGGTGATATAAAGGGTACTCTCAAATTCCCTAGCAATGCAGTAGAACAGGTGGGAGAGACAGCTGTTTCTAGAGAGGTTTTTTTATCATTTCTTTTATCATCTTGCACAATGTAACACTGAGGCTGCTTTGCTTTTATTAATGTAACTCTTAGTACCTAAATCTAACTATTAAACATTTTTGCATATTGCTCACCAGCTTTTAGTGCTTATGAATACTTCAAGTTCTTCAGATATCTCTAGTGTAGATACAGAGTACATGAAATACACTTTCTGAAAGCACAGGCCACAGAATCATTATTTCAGGAGGAAAATTTTAGGGAAGAGGTGTGGCAAATACACTGAGGAACTAGAAGCCTTGAGACATCCTCGCCTTGAGTCTGGCAAGCTGGTTTGTGAAAATTTGTTTTAGGAATTTCTTAAGAAGTGTATCAGTTGATCTGAATCCCTCAAACTTCTCCAATCCCTCTTATTTCCTCCTTGATTTCTTTGGGAAATGTTTTTTTCTTTTTAAAAGACTAGTTCTTTCTAAGAAGTATTTCTGCCTTTCAACTCTCTTTTTTGCCTTTCATATCTCTTTTCATAGCATTTTGCCAAACACAGCTAAATTGAACTTCCGCAAAAAGATGAATAAATAGCATTTGCACTCACATATAGATCGGAAGCTTTAAGAAGAGGAGTTACGAACTACTCGACTGAATAGAAATTGTAACCTGCGCTGAAGTCACAAGTCCAGTGTTCAGCTTCTGGAAAGTTGTAGGAGAAGCTTGCAGGAGGACGAGATGAATACTGAGTTGTGAAGGAACACCAGTTATGGTGAAAGAGTGAAATTCTTTGCTTTGTCAGATATGAGGTTTGAAACATGGTAGGAGTCTCCAAATACATAAAAGTTTGCTGTGAAGAGGAAGACTTTTCCGTAAACCCACTGGGAGAACAGCGTTGTACTAGGGGGGCGTGTGATTACATATTAAAAAAGTCTTTCTAACTTTCATAACAGTTAGCAGTGTTATAAAGTGCTGAAGATGCTGGATCTCTGAACTTAGAGATTTTTAAGAACAGGTTACGCAGAAGTCTTACAAATTATTTAAGCGTTGTTTGCACTGCCTTTGCATACAAAGGTAGGCTCCAGAGATGCCTCCCAGACCTGTTTATCTGTGGCTCTTAAGTCACCGCATCACCTTTGTTAGACAAGAGATCACAGTTGGTTAGTTAGTGCCACGAACAGGGGGTTAAAAGCCCTTTTACTTCACAAGCAGAAACAGATTTGGTTACTTGCTGTGAATATTTCTACATCAAATTATACAGGCTGCGCAGTTTCTGTACAAGAGAGATTCAAGATAAGGATTACATGCATAGGACATATTCCAGCATGTAAATAGATACGTATGGTGAAGTTTTAATTGAGTTTTCTCATCACATAGCTGGATTTAAATAGGGCATGTCCCTCTCCTTTCCATGGGTACCAATTTTATATTGTATCAGAGATGTGGAAATTGATTTGATTTTCTAGAATTGAGGCTTCATTTGTTTGGAGCCAGTGTTTGAAAATTATGTTCTGTATGAGAAGTCAGCTTGCTCTCTAACAAGACAAGACCTGTGGGATTCACAGCAGTGACTGATCGATCAGGTTGTGGTTCATCCTTGTCTTTGTAGCTAATGAACTTTGCTGTTAGAATAAATGGCTAGGGCAGTGTGCCTGTACCTGGAACAGGGCTGTTCTGTCCCTCCCATCTCAGAGTGTGGTGGGGAAAGTTGAAAAAATTTCAAATAAAGGTGAAACTTCTGTATGAGGAATGGCTAAATATACTAATGCTCTTCAGGCTAGAAAAAGAGACAACTGAGAGGACGTATGAGAGAACCTATGAAATTAGGTATCATGGGGAAGATGGGATGGGACTGGCTGTGTACGGTTTCTTGCAGGCAAGAACTAGGAGGCATCGAAGGAAAGGAGCAGGTGGCAGGGTCAGAACAAAGGAGGTTCTTCCCACAACATGAAGTCAGACTACGGAAGGGACGTTGTGATCCAAGAAACAACTGGACAGCTTCATGGAGAAGGAATTGCTCAAGAAGAGTTAAATGCAGAGATGGAACCTTTGTCTCAGGAGGTCCCTGGAGTACAAAGGATTGTAGGCTGGGAAAGCCTCCCTACAAGCCTCCCGTATTCTTATACTTTCTCTTTTCAGTTTCGTCTTCTACAGCCGTACTGTGTTGTTACGTCCCCTCTGGTGAGAGTGACTGGGGGAAGATTGATTATGGATTAGTGAAGAAGGCAGATCCCCATCATGCTGAGACATGGCTGTGAATTGGCCTTTCTCACTGAATTCCCCATGTGAAGCCAGGTGTTGTGGTGTCCAAGATGACTCATAACGCCTCAGACTAGGGATCCACAGCACTCTGTTCTTTTGGCTGTTACTTTGACCCTACCGGACTTACCTGCACAGCAGTGCTGCTGAATACACCCATCTGTCAGACACAGCCAAGAAAAGAGACCTCACCATGAGATTCATGAATCTCTTTTGCAACAGAGACTCTCTTTATAGAGAGCATTTCAATCATAGCAGGTCTGGAAGAGAGAAGCCCTCACTTTTCTACGTAATGTAAACATACTCAAAAAAAGTTAGACTTGTGATATTTCCATCTGATAAACCTCAAAAGAAAGTAGACACAACTGCATTACAACTGAGCTTGTACCAGCAGCATTTGGTGATCCCCAGTTGGAAAGCTGACTCAGGAGAGAAAGTATTTTGCCTGAGAATACTCTCTTTTTAAATGGAAGCTGTTTTACAAAAATAAATATGAATGTGAGAGTTGAATTTCACTTATTTTATTCCATGATGAGGGGTTTCAGGAAGRCTAGAAAGGGAGTCAGGGCTTCATAATGTCAGTGGGGGGAAGTGCCCTTCATTCTCATCTTCTTAGCCAGAGACGATGCATCTGAGGGCTGCTTTATGGAACAATTGCAAAAGGGAGCCTCCCAAGATAAGGAGTGTTGTCTGCAATATTCATATTCTTTAGACAGTTCCATCTCCCTGGAAGAATAAAAACATGAAAATAATCTAGTGGCTACTATTGCTGTGACTTTCGAAGGTTTTTATCATTTCCCGGTGGCTATGGGAAGCTGTGAGATAAACACCATAAATATGGACTGAGATCATATTTTCAGCACCTGGCAACACTGGAGTGTTTCATCTGTACTTTAAGACGTGATCATGGCACTGAAKGAAGGCTAGTTTAGTTTTTCAGACTGTCGGCTAGTCAGGTGTATATACAACTATCATCAGTATGCAAAATAATGAAAGAAAACCATCGGTTGCTCACCCCACAACATCCGCAACATTTGCAGTCCCCGCAGATTGTTCCAAACAGGCCGTTCACCACCTGAATGCCACAGAGCACTGCCTGGATCCCACTCATGATGAGCAGCAGGGAGAAGAGGGTCAGGTTCCACGGGACGATGTTTTCGGGTGACTTACACATGTTCCACAATGTGTGGTTAGCGAGGTAATCCCTGGGGGGGGAACAAAACAGTTAGAAAGAAGACGACATTAGCTTGCAGAGAGGGGGTCTGTCACAGCTGACAAGTTGTCCCTGTTGTGATTTTCTGTTAGCTTCAGTACTGTGAGAAAGAATTCCCATTATCGCACTGGTGCTACTTATCTAGAACATGATTTCGTTTGGGTTTCTAGACCAATTGAAGCGATTGATTTGAAGACAAGGCATCAGAAAGGAACAATCAGAGACAAGTATGTGAGATACAATTGAACAGTTTCTGGTGTTTTGGGAAGAAGAGATCTTAGCCAAGCATGTGCCAAATGGATGTTCATCCATGCCAATGTCTTTTGTCAAAGGCAGTTTTGCTGCTGAGGTTGTGGTTCTCTGCCGGGGGAAGCAGTGCTGGCAGCCGGCAGTAGGTAATACCCCACGGAGCGCACCCCTACAGATCCGGGGCTTGCAGGGTCTCCTTGGGAGCGTGRCACCTTCTGGAACTCCTCCTCGGCAGAAACCCCAGGAGGGTGGGTGGTGAGTGTCTGCATCTAGTTATGTGTCTTAATTTACTCTATTACATTGTAATAAAAACAAAGCAAGTGAATTATCAATATGATAAAAGATGAATAAACTCAGTTTTCCTAACAAAACATCAAATGCTACAAGATCAGTCACGTCTTGCCCACTGAGCAGAAAAGAATAATGTTTGCTGTTCTAGAAAGAAGAACAGCAGTATTAGGTAAAAGTATTCTCCATAATTTTTACCTTCACCTTTTGATTTAATTGTGAACTGCTTAACACTTACTATATTTCCTCTGCATATTCTTAATGCCGTTTTGTTTCTTGTATTCTTGTCACGTGATTCCTTGACTGCAACCAAAATTGTGTTTGAAACAGAGCATATTTTCGCAAATGCTCCCAGGATTAGACCAAAGCACTTGGTTTCCAGCCCTCACTGGCCCATGAACAAATAATGAGTAACGTRCAACATTATACGTCTTTTTTTCTTTTTAACCTGAACTATAATTTTGTGGTGTATTATGGAAGAGGTGCTGCTAGGTTACTCGTGACTGAGGAAGACTGCATTAAAGATTCTCAGGTGGTGAGGGGTTTACTGCACCCCTTGTCGATCTGTCCTGCTCCCCTTGGTAACACAGTGTACCCCGCTTTCAGCTGGACCTTTGCTGACTTCAGCCCTGAGCAATTGGATTGCTAGGGCTTCATGTTCTTCACACCATCTCTCTGAAAGTGATAAATATACATGACAGCAAACATGTTTGAGTTGTAGAGTGTGAGGAACAGACAACTTTCAAATTCCATAACCCAGATAAAATGACATATAAATACTAATTATTTGAATACCATCAATTTTCAATATAAGATGTCACTGCTATTCATCTAGGTGGAATTTATCCCCATATACTGCTTATCATCCCAAGAAGAACCTAGAAGGCTGTGCATTTCTCTTTATCGGCTCCTTTGAAACTCAGTAGTTTTGATTGTACTTGCTAGTCTTTATGTCCATGCTCTTGGACCTTATTTAGTATTGCTGTGCGTTGCTGGCTCTTCTAAGAGCTTCTGTGTTTTAGACAAACACTACAATTCTCATTTTTGTACAATGGATTTGGAAGTTAAACCATATCACAAACTTAAAACATGTATAACTTTTTTTTCTGATTGTCTTGTCTTACCCATCCTGGAAAGGATAGGTCCACTCTGTTCCAGTGTAACATTTAGGGCCTCTGTTTAGGGCTACTGCTGACAAAACAAAGCAGTATCCAGCTCCCAGAACTCCAACTGCAGCAAATATTATAGAAGAAAACATCTGAAGAAGAGAAAAATAATGTTTTTGTTCTCATTCAAACAATGAAATGTACCCTACTAATGTGAATGTACATTCCCTAAATTCAGCTCTTAGCGGTCAAAATAGTCAACTCCTGAACAGCTAAAATGTATTAGTTTGCAATTGCGTAATAAATGTATAACGCGTACCTGCACTGGTATTTAGAAGCTTTAGAAGAATTGGCACCAGTTGCCTGAAGACGAAAGGGATCGATGCTGACGCAGTAGGTGGCACTCCTCCCCTCTACAGCATTCATCCACAGACCTCGTTGTTGTGCAAGGTCCTGTGTTTCACTGAAGGGGATGTCCTTCTCAAGAGATTATAAGCAGGACTGAAGTCTTGGACCACTCCAGGCATTAAAAAAAATCTACAGTACCCTTTACAAGTTAGCTTTGGTATCTTGGTCATATTTGGACCAAGTAATTATATTTTTCCTTCCTGAGTCTCCCCTTCAGGTTTCATATTAGTATACTTTATCTCCTCGCAGGTACTTGTCATCGTTAGCTCTAATAGTGCAATTGGAATGGATTGGAAAGGATGTCTTTATTTTTCTGGCTTTCCATTACAGCATTTTCATATATACTAATATGTAAGTAAATCATGCAAAAACTAATGCCCTGCTTCAATTCTGAAGCACTTGTAGCCATAATAGTTTGTAGGTAAAGGTAGTGTCTTTTATTGGATCAAAGTGATATAGGTGAAGGAAAAAAAGAAACGTACTTTCAGGTCTGTGATCTTTTATTCAGACTTCATCACGAGACTCTTGCCTTGAGTGTTGACATGCATTTTTGGTTGGTACATTTGACGGGGCTAACTTAAACATTATGTTTATGTAGTAGACATCATAACAATGGTGTTTCTGCTAACATATAGGAACAAATTCAGTTCTCATGCTGTGGTAAGGCCACCAGGACTCTTTTAGTACGGCGTACTTAGTACTTGTGATGTGTTAATATTCCCAGTCTCTCGGTCAGCTGCACTCTCACATGAGCCATCAGCAAGGCACTGCCCTGCAGAAGGAGGGTGCGTTCGCGGCTTAGCCCCCACCGGCCAGCAGGAGCCCAGGCAGCGGGGGGTCACCCCGCTGCGTGCCCCCCGCGCCCAGCGCAGCCGCGTTGCGGTGCTGCGAGCGGCGGCCTGGCAGCCAAACGCTAGTCGTTTGGTAGTCGCCGAGTTATACGTGGTCTTCAAAGCTAAACTAAGATACATGCACTGCTAACAGAAAATTGATAACACAGTGTGGTGAAGAGAAATATGTGGCTCCATCCCCCCCCCAAAGTTCCACCTGCTTTGTTGGGATCGCATGAAGACAGCATCAAAGACAGGGGATTTAGGAAAGGCTCCTTGTTAACCTCACAGTCATGATTCTTTTCCTATTCGTTTTTTTCCTTTTTTTTTCAATTGAAAACCTGTTCCGTTATAAAAAAGTGTAATGATCTACTTGAGCCAAACAATTTATTTCAAAAGGACAGAAATGTATTTATTTTTTTATTCCTAGCAGAAATGTATTTATTTTTTCTTTAATGTCCTTTTTAAACTAAAATGCTTGAAATTTTTACTAGTATCTGAAGGCATCCATTTGAAACTTTTCACGTCTAGTGTGAAAGGAAGCTATAAATTCAAGTGGAGCCTGGTCTACCCTCTTTAAGCGGGAAGTTGGATTAGGTGACCCCCCGAGGTCTCCTCCAACCTGAAATTTCCTGTGAACCTAGTGAGATACTCACAGCCCATTGCGTGGGTCTGCAATGAGCTGGGAATGTAGTGCCCAACTATCAGAATAATTTTTAAAACTGTCAACAAAAAATGGCTAAAGAGAGAACTGTTATGCTCTGCAAAACAAAGTGCAGATCTTTCAGAAATTACTTTTAATTGTGATAGCAACTATAAGCATCTTGTGATAGCAAAATACAACAAGGCAGTACAGTTGTGGTACCCGTGGCACAACATCAAAGCCGTAATACAGTTTTTACAGCCTGCTATTTCTACTTTCCAGCACTCAGACAAATGGCAGGGCTTTGTGTCCTACACTCTGGACCGCATCTGGCTAGTCTGGCAATGACTGTGAGCAGAAGATACGTATATTGTATCAGCAACAATTCAGCTTTTACTTTTTTGCCGTGTTTCCTCTCACTTACCGCAAACCTCTTTCCACAGCTCTCATTACCACAGCATCCACAGCAATCATTATTCTTAAGGCCCAAAAATACCAAGGCAGGAAAGATCATCTACCAATAACAGAAATACAGTTTGAATTGGGATGAATTCAAGTTACATTTGCTTTAGTTCTATGTTCTATATATAATAGTTCTATGTCTTTTTTTTTTCTTATCACTAAATTAAGTTACTTATTGCAAAACTGCTGGATGACTAGTAACTTATTTGTTTATCAAAGAAGAATTTGCAGTGTTGGAACATACTGAGGAAATTCAGCAATGCAAAGTCATGGTGTGGGTGGAGGGGAAAAGGTGGGAATGTCTGAATTTATATACTCACCAATACACCAGATCCCAAGATCCCTCCGAAGTACCAAACCTCATCTGTAATGTGTAGATTGTTTTCAGGCACTTTTCCTCCAGGGAAAAACAACAAAATGTTAGCGAGGGTACATAGCACAGCCAGGGGGATAAGAGTGGTTCCCAGGCACTTAGCGCAGCCTCCCGTGCACATGCTTTTTTAAAGAAATGGCAAWCACAAGTAAATGCGGAGGAAAAATCTCTCAGACGTTCTCAGAACTGTTTTATAAAAAGGAGCTCCTCGGTGTACTTTACAAAATCCAGTTTCTGCTGTGCCTTCAGAGGACCTGAGCCTGTAGAATGCTCCCTTCAGGGATGTTGCTGCAGTCGATCAGAGAGGCAGTATGCTGGTTATTTATACCTTCTCGCAGCCGTGATGTCAATTTTCTGAACGTCCGTAAATGAAATTACGTTCAGTGCAGCCTCTCATTTTGCTATGACAACCAATAACCTCTGTTAATATTTTACTAATGTGGATGAGACACTTCATTATCTGGGCTCAGGTCATGGGTAGATATCCTTCTTAGTTCTGGATCATCGTTTTTACAACACACAGTCATTCTTCACACTACAGAATACTTCTTTGTAAAGACCGGCGCAAAAACACATAACGAATCACCTGAAGTTAATAACAGCTGTGTGCAATGGAAAAGTTCTAGTGAATTTTCTTTCCTTTGGGAAAGTTGAGCTAGTCATTTGTTATTTTGAAGCACTCAGACATTTTATAGATTTGCAGTAGGTAGTGAATTATTATGGAGGCAGTGCTTTGCAGCTGGTATCTCTGAATTAAAGGTGAATGATCAAAAAAAGTTTCAGTGGACTTGCTCCTTATGTTGTGTCATTTTGCGTTCTCCAAGTATAATGTGTTCCCTCAAAACCCAGCATTTCATCTGTGCTCAGGCAAAATTTCCACTTAAAATTACGCTGCACGTGGCGGACTCCTGAGCTCAAGCAGAGCCTCACTGGCTTAGCATGCAACATTTCATTCAAGCAAGCACTTCTTTTACATAAAGCTCTGCAGCTCTTTAACAGATACTGGACAGCTTCTCTTTCATATTTAGACTTGGTATATTGTCCTGTAGAACTTGTGTTAGGATGATTTTCACACCAATCTTCATTCCTAGCAAATAGTGATAGATGCAATTCCATTGCCATCCCTGTGTGTACATGAGAATTCCATGTATTTTGAGATGGACAACAGTTTCCACTTTGCTCAGAGGGTAAAGCTCAGCAAATTTTCATTTAAATTTGAAATAAGCCTTATTTTAAAGGTGTTTGGGGCTTTGTTTTGATCCATATAGTGGATCTCTGCTGGATCTTCAAAGACAGGCAGCCCAGAAACATCTAAAATTTTACCTTGTACAACCACAAAACCCCATGAAGTACATGATATTGAACTGTCCAAAGCTCTCTTGAACTGTCCAGAGCTCTGGCTTCAGGTTAAGTGGCAATACTGAATAAGTGGGTTTTCGCAGCCACAATCCTTATAGAAATGACACAGCTGAAAGAAACCCAAGTCACTCTTCATYTAGACTAATTCCCTGAGCTGGTTCATCACAAGCCACACTAATTGTGCAGATACAAGGAAGCTGGCAGAGCAGGGACAGGGACATCTTGAGCCATCACTGATGCTGAAGAAATGTATTTGGAACCAGAGCCTGGGCCTGTCAGCTTTAGGCTCCTTTGCAGAAACAGAAGGATATAAAGCAGTTTGATCAGAGTGGAGGGCTGGACCTAATGTTTTTAGGCAAATATCTTTTTAAGGTGACAGTAGTAATACTAGAAATTCTATATAAGTATATGTGCAATTCTTGTAGTTGTGAGGTGCCGTCAGAAGGGYTGTCAGCTTGTGAAAGGGCTCCCAAATGCCTTTTTTCCTGAAGGTACCAAAGGATTGAACACAGATAGGTATTGTCTCTGACAGATAGTGTGTTTGGACTTCTGCTGTGAAATATGCACCAAACTTAAAGAAAATTAGTCGCTATTAATTTAGGTGTGGCACTGTGTACACTCCTATTGTTTTCAATAGCTAAATTCTGTCTAACTTCAGGCAGAAAGGATCATGGTCTTGGTTTTTTGATTACATGATGAAACTAGGAAACGCATTTTCATGTCAGACTTAAGACTAGAATTTTGAGCTTCATTTTTACTTCAGGGAGCCTGCTCTCAGACACAGAAAATTGTCACATGAAGAAATTTAACTCTATCCCAGCCAAAATCAGGACAATGATTTAATCTTTGCAGGTAAAAAATCAGCTCACTTATTTACTATGCACTCCTTCGCCGTGAGTGGAGCAATTTCTACAAARAAATCCTACTTTTCCAAAGTGTTCTTCTCTATGTACTAGGAACCAGCTGGGAAAATGCTAAAGGCTGTCAGGTTCTTTGATGGGTTAATTGATAATCACATGTTTCTGATATGTCTGTTATTGCTTTAATTAAAATAAGTATTTACATAGATCAAGGGAAGTAGGAAATACTTACTGAAAGTTTTTATTATTGAGAATTTATGGAACTCCCAATACCAGTCACTAAAACAGCTTTTAATGGCTTGGGGAGTAAAAATGATGCTTCATTTACAGAAGGACCACTAAGGAAAAATAACACTCTGATTCAGATGCCTGTGCAATATATGCCAACTTCTCTGTTAAGGAGTCTCTCTGGAGCATGTGTCTCAGAACAAGGCTGTGAGAAAAGATTATGTTGCGAGGAAGGAAGAAACAAAAAAGTAAATCTGAACCGAGGTCAAATTATGTAAAAGCAAAGGAACTAACTTATTTTTGTGTGATGATACTGAATTTTTCAAATGAGCCCCAGATGCTCATAGAAAAAATAGGGGGTGAAAAGCCAGTGGGGCTGCCCAGCAATGTTGTTAATGTCCCCAAATCACCTCTGGTTGGAGATTTTGGGTAGATGAGATTTATTCACCAAAATGGTGAGTAGAGCCAAATAAATCTGTCTTGCCATTTACCTTTATCTAACCTTGTCTGGATATGAATACTTAAGGAACAGTATTTTGATGTACTTTGTGAATTATTTAAGATTGATGGAAGTAGGCATGCTTGGTGTCAAGCTATCAAGACTGAGTGAAACTATGGGTAATGGATCTGGGTCGTTTGGCTCCTATTGCCAGGAAGCCATGCTTTACAACAGTACGATAGCTATATTCTGCTTCTCTTCCTGTTTTATACTCCGTAGAAGACTCTGCTTCCATATTCTGGAAAAGCAGCTGAAAAGCTATAGGGTAGTCAGTAAATACACTGCTAGTCTTCTTTGGCCTCAATATCTAAGAAAATCAGAGTGAAGCTAGTAAGCTGTTATTTAGAAAGTTTATGCTCTGCATGACTTGTGAGCCTCTTCTCGAAGGTTAGTAATACTGCAGCAACGTCACTCAGTGTCACTGTTACTGATTCTGTTCTCTGTTTGATAACTGTGAAAACCATTATGATGAGGTGAAAGTATCAGTATTGCTCAGAAACTGCAGAAACTAGGGGGGAATAGGAAAAAAAGACATATCTAAACTAGACATGATCATTTGGAGATTACCCCCCTTTTACCTGATTAGGGATTTTTAATTCTTAAATTACAAAATAGCAGCAAAAATCTAAAACATTGAAAAAGCCTGGGAGGTGGGACAAGATTTGTAAAAACAATTGAAGCACCAGGTGAGGACTACAATAAATCCTAGAATCACTAGAATTGCAGAATGATGAAATCAGCTCTTTGTCCTTTTAAAACAGGGGGGAAAAAACCAGTAATGGGGTCAAATCCATCTCTTTTCCACCCAAGCTTATCTAGAACCACAGCACTGATTTCAGTAGAAATAGATCAGGTTCACATAGGGATTCACATCATTTCATCCATATTTCAGTCCTATTCAGCTTATTACACACAGTTAACGCAAAGCAAAAAACCAAACAAACCAAACTCTCCAAAACTGCTCTTAGGGAATTTTTCTTTCATATTGGTAGGAATTTATTTACTCTTGTAGGCAGCATATCCTGTTGTTTTATGATCTGCCTGCTGTACACTGACTTTGTACAGTGACATTGCATTTTGACATGAAAACCTTTTATGAATCACATACGACAACGAGAGGTGAACATTTTATCATTCGTTTAGCTACACACATATGACATGCCTGTCATTCATTCAGCTACAGCACATAGAGTTTTCCAAGTGAATTCTGTGAAAGTTTTCCTGTCTAACAGTGGTGTTTGCAGGTGTATAAAATTTGCCATTAAGCTCAGTTCAGTGGCAGTACGTCTCATTTGGCATTCTGCCTTTAACAAGAACCTGAATCAAAGGTCTTGCAGCAGGCAACTTTCTGTTGGATACATACATATTAGAGAATAAAGACAGTTGGGTTTTATTGGGGTTTTTTGGGTTATTAACTAGTTGATAAGTTAATTCTGTTACAAGTACATATTCATAGTCCAAATTCTTCTTACGCATCATGAGATGGTTCTGTAATTGAAATAGTAGATAAACCAGCTGATACAAAGATGAGACAGTATAGACTGATAAAGATACACATCCGCAAATCTGAAAAAGTTCTTGGATTGCAGCAGAATGAGAAACACCARTCTATTGACATTAGGCCTGTAGAAGCAAAGGTGGAATAAATTAGCCTGTTTAACATGAGCTTGGGAGCTTTATGCAGCAGTATACAGGGAACTGTATCCTGTGTAGTACAGATACAGCAGAGACAGAACTACAGTGATAAGACTTACATGCAAACAACTAATAGCAAAGTTACCATGGAGTCCATCTTATATTGTACTAGTCAAGAAATTATCCAARAAAGTCCTAATGAAACACAGCTTTTATTCCTTATGCTGTCACAGCCTCTGCCATTTTTCTTTTTACTTTTTTCCAGTTCTGCAAGGAAGCTCAATTGTCTAAGTCACACACAAATAAAATGTCATACCTTTAAATCCTGGATGAAAGAAACACTGCTAAGAGTTATGATCAATATTGAAGGAGGAGATGGCAGTATCACCCTCTACACCTGTCATACACCTTCTCTCTCTCTAGTGTAAAATGTTAATGACAGTTAAAGCCAACTCTGAACTACACTCTTGAACGATCCACCTGAACACTGTGGAATGAGGTTAGCACAGCAATTAGTAATGTGAAGGGGACCTGGCTCAGAGTTTGTTCGGTGCTGGAGGTGCCGTGGACAGAATGTTATCCTCCACTGTTGCTGCATGAATGTTGCTTACGCAAGACACCATGGGTCCCATCTTTCAAAAAAGAGTGAATGACTGAATACGTGGTGTGATTCACATCAGCTCCATACCCCTGGCACCAGGAATTCTCGTGGTGCTGGGAAACTAAGAACTTATTTAAACAACTCCCTGTACCCTACGAGTATCAGAAGTCCCTGGGATGATGCTAGGGTCTCTTTTTACTCTTTAGCTGACCTTTTCTCTGGCAGACTAGTCTGTGTAGATGACTTGCCAGAGATCAGAAACCTACAGACTTTTTCTATTGGACCGTGCCACAGAGTATGTGTTCTCTGTATTTGGGATTAAAAGGTTGWTTTTATATTTATTTTGTGATTTCTGGAAACTGTGCTACGTGGTGCAAGACTGTTTGCAGGAAAGACTGAATTAGAAATACTCTATTTTTTAATAGCCCTCTTCACTGAAACATTAAGTCATATGACGAAGAGGAATCAAAACCTGAATGCATCTTCCATAGATCGTATTTTGAAATTATGGCATATGCCACATTTTAGGATAACGCACACAGTTTTCTGTTCAGAAGGAGAATGTTTCACATCATAGACACTTAAGCCCGTTCAATAAAGGATGGCAAGAAATTATTGTCACCACTGCAAAATAATTATATGCATTCTTTTGTGTTTAAGAAGACCAGAGGATGGCTCCTTTGTGAGGACCACTYCTAGGAACAAATATGTCTGTAGTGCTGAACAGTCTCATGATTCCTGAGAAAATCACACCAGTTTACTTTTTACAAAGAGTTTTATTCAGGTATTTAGTAAGACAAATTTTGAGTGGCTTCTCAATTTTGCATATAATGCAACACGAATGAAGTCCACGGGTTCTTGGTGTGAAGAGCAGATCTAGCAGAACAGCCTGGACAGTGACAGTRGCTGTTCCCAGTGGACTGGAAGATCCCTATCAAGCACAGTGCATTTGGTGCTATTGGCACAGGCGGTTTTAGGAGGAGCCTGTAACTCATGATTCATTGAACAGTTTCTGCGAGTTTTTGTATTTGTTTTTCTTGTTGTGTCATTGTGATTCCTCTCTTTTGCTAGGAGCAGTGGAGGCTGTGCACAACATAAGCTGTTTGGTATACTTTTGGAAAGCACGGCCCTTTACGTCCCACCCAGCCCAGCCAGCGCAACTGGCTCTGTCGGGCTCGGGAGCGTCCTGCTGCCAGCTGCGTGCTGCTTCGGCCCSTGTCAAATCTGACTCGGGAGCTGGGTGTACCTGTCCTCCTCCTCACGGAACAGACACTGTCGGAGGCATTGCCACTGGTTGTTAGTTGGGCCCCTAAAGGAGAGAGGAGCATCTGGTCCCGTGTGCGTAAAAGCAGTGTGTGCCTGAGCACTGAGGAGAGCATTTTGAAAGGCTCATGCTCATAAATTTAACATTTCATTCCAAGAAGGACGGTGACTATGCAACAGAAAAGCAGACAGAGAAGCAAATGAAGAAGTCCTGACTGACAGCACAGTCTACATGTGGTGTTCAGTAGGATGTCAGAGTTAGGCAGAGTAAGCAGTTTTCATGGCTTTCTACAGCCTGCTATTGCTTTTGTGGCAAAGATTCAGAACTTGAAAATTCTCCATACTTCACCTGATATGTTAAATAGACTTTCATGACATTCCCAGTGGGTAGAAAGCATCTGTAATTTGGCTCCCAGTTATAGCATAGTGACTCAGTACAGGCATAGGGAAAATATTTGCTGTAGCTGGAACATAAATCTTACTTCTTTTTTTTCCCCCTTCCCTATCAGACTAGAATATGGCTTTTTTGCAGTTGTGAATCCTGGCTCGCAGTAAGGGGAAAAGGTTTAAAATGTATTGCATCCAGCACCCTGCCATCCTGATTTACTGCAAGTGGCTCAAAGGCAGATGCTTCTACCAGGCTCTTGCCAGGCTTTCAAGCTGAGCTTCACAACAGTCCTGCTCTTTCCCTCTTATTCCACTCACCAACATTGGCAGTACCACAGAAGGCTAGCCAGACTCCTCTGTTCAACTATATTCTTATTTATGCATGGCCTTTTTAAACTCCTGCCAACCTTTATCTGAGGGTTTAAGTTACACTTACTTGTCAGCAGGGATGGCTTAAGGAGAAGCGGCATCCAGCCTGAGATGGGAAACAAAACTCAGATTGACTCAAGCATTTTTCCAGGGAAAAGCTGAGTGACTTGCACACTCAGTTCCTCTCGAAGAGGTTCTTCCCTTCCTTTCTAGCCGAAATTTTCCAACTCTGGCCATCTATCTGGGAGGAGGACCAGTGAGCCCATTGTCAAGGATTAGCCACAACTGCTTGTCCCAGAATAAATACTCCATTGTGGAGACTCTGAGGGCTGGTAACTGGGGTGGAGCTGGTCTTTGAATGTTGTGTCATCCTGTCCTGTTCAACAGCATTTTCCTAGCAATTGTGGAGTCACGATGGAAGGCACTCCTTTCTGGCGTGCTGTGAGAGGGTGTTCCCTCCTCTCTTCACCTCCTAAGTCATACAGAGTCCATGCTGTGCAGAGAAAGGTGAAATGACATATTTTCCTATGGAAAAATAATCGGAATGGAAGGCCACTCAGATAGTTTTGGTAGTTTCAGGAGGATGTAAGCAGTGATGATATCTTATCAATTCTTTGCCTGGTTTCTTAAAACACAGACAGGCAATGATCTGCAAACTACGTGGAGACTGAGAAATGACAGGAACAGATAATTTCATAAAGGATAAATATAAATACAGCTAAATGCCCTGTGGCTATATATAAACCTACAGAGTGCATGGTAGCTGTTAATGCGAAAGTTCAACAATCAGAGGCACTGTTACTGAAACAGAACCAGATGTAGCATAGATGRTAACCTGAAAAGTAAAGCAAATTATCCTGGATGCAGCATACACTAGTCAACCATCCTTTTCTCAGTACCTGGGCTAGCCCTCTGAGATACCACCAGTATTATTATCAGAAGTAGTTCCATTTTTTTTCTTGCCATGAATTTCTTGCTAATCTTGGTAATCAGATTTTTATTTTGTTCGGATAGACGAACGTGGCTTAACATGTATTTTGAAGTGTCTATTCATTCTTAGTTGTAGATAAGTGTTCTTGTGTCAATGACTGAACTCATTAGACAGTTATGACCCGAGGTCATGAGGTTTTGCTCTTGTGATTTGTGTAGCTGCTTCCATATTCTAAATGTAGTTTGGATATGTGGAGCTTCAAAAGCTTCTGTGAGAAGTACTGATCCTGCCTCCAATTAAGGCAGGAATTTATGGGTAGGATTGGATTTACAGTAGCATAGCTGAAACCAGGTCTGTTCAAGCCTCTGCTGCTGCAAGTAAATCTGTGTGTATGTGGCTTATATATATCTTATATATATGGTGACACACTGATCTCAAGCAAGAAATACAGGAGGAAGTTCCTGCATAAAATCACTCTGAACACACTTAATACAGTGTTGTATTTCCTTTTGTGTTGTGCCGTTCCATTGAGGACCAGATTGAGACTGGTAAACTGTGGACCAAGTTCCTTTTCTTTGGAGAGAGAACAAGGAAGAATGAGCTGAAGAATGCCTCCCTTCCTGTTACCCCAATCTTCATTGCCGTGAAGGATCACATTAGCACAAGCTCTCCTTTGGAGAACACAGGAAAGCCCCCCAGCTCTGATACCAGTGTAATGAGCCCAGGTAGACACCCAGAGGGGACAGACCCCCCTCCTCTTTGCTAGTTATTCAGACCAGCCACTCTTTCTCTGTGAAACGCATGGATATGGAATGCACATCAGTGAGATGCTAAAAGAGCGGGGCTGCGTAAGTGGGGCTGTGTACGCGCAAAGCAAAAGCCCCCATCACGCCCTTATCCACAGCTTTGACACAGGAGAAATTCATTCCCTTTTCTATTCACAGGCTTCTCTGTCAAACCTGGGGGTAGCTGTGTGGTAAGGCATGTGAAAGCAGAGAAGGGAAAAAGGCCTAAGAGAAAACTGGGTATTGTGGGCTTCCCTGTGACGGCGTTTTCCTGCCCCAGCCCCAGCTGCCGGACGTCCCCCTGGACTCTGAGGACAGACTGGTAAGATGCACAGTTTCCCTAGCATCTGGTTTGACCTTCGTTCTCTTCCTGATGTTTCTGTTCAGATGAGAGCTTGTGACAGATGTAGCTTGGCCTAGGTGGTATTTTAAGTTGCACATTGATACAGAAAAGCAAAATATGCTAATGAAGAGTATGTAAGAGAAGTGGGCTGGAAGGCATGTTAGAACTAAAACTAGCCTGGATTCATGTCCTGTGTGGGCAGTTCTGCTATCAATAGTCAGGATTTAGATATGATTTCAGCTTCCAAGAAAGATCAAATTAATTAGGTCCTAGACTGAGTACCTACTATGGGTAGATAATTGCCAGCTTAGAGTGGGAGATTCCTCTGCCTCTCTTGAGAATAGAAATAGGTCAGATGAAGAAGCCTGAATTTTAATGTCCTATTCCAAGTAAAGTTTTTATTCCATGACATCACTCGGATATCTGATAGCCCAGTCCTTTCTTATTAGAGAGAAATATTTGAAAAGAAGTTTCGATCTCCATTGGTGTCAGACATATGTTAAGTTACTGACATTTTCATTTAAAGTGAAATTACACAGAAATTTATTTTAGTAATTGGACTTTTACAGCTTTACTGTAACTCAACTTTATACTTCTTTGCTGTTTTACTATTCTGTAGTTATGTTCTGTTACTTTCCATTTTACCTGTCCCCACTGCCCATTCACCAACTTTCCCACAAATGTCCTTTTCTACGTGGAACATCTTCTGTTAAGGTTTTAATAATCCCATTCCTTCATTCTCCTCAAGGCATACTTTAACCACGGGGCCAAATTAGCTGTCAACCAGTAGCAAAAGGCATGTGGCCCCTAAGCAATCTCTGACGCTTCTCTGATTTATATGACTTTTAAGCAAGTAAAAATTATGTAACTATGTGTATGTAATGACTCTTTTTACTACCATTTGTTGAGTCTTGTGATATTTGTTTTTGTTCCTTTGCAGAAAAGGTGTTTTGTTATGTATTAATCAAAATTGCTTTTTTGTAAACCACAATGCCTGTAGCAGAAAACAAAGGAACTTCAATACTGCTGCGYGCCATCTAAGCACCACTGAAATACTTTTAATAATTAGTTCTGAGAACTAAAATTCCACCTGAGGTATTTTCCAAAATGGGAGAACAAAGGAACTGTTTCCTTTAGGGTTAATTATTTCTGTGGGGGAGTGTATGTACTTTATAGTTTTGCTATGATTTTTTGTCAAGTCCCACAACTTAAAAGGATCAGAATTATTTACAGAGGTTATGCAGAGTTTACAGTTACATATTTTTCCTGTCACCATGAGTGCTGAAGTGCACAACTGTCAATCAGGCACCATCATTCTCTTGCTGAGTATAATTTAGGTTTTCTTCTTTCTTTTGACCTTACAGAAGTAGGCAAACAGGCAAGAGATGCCTGGGAAATGATGCCAGTTTCCTCAAGTTTGAGAAGATGCATCTGCCTCATGTTTTTACCAGATGCATTTTTCTTCCAGTGGATGAACTGGTTCTCCTGCCTGGCAGGGGAAGCATCACTGGATGCCATCACCACTCTTGGTTTTCTGTAACTTCTTTCTCAGAGTGACCATTTGTTGCTCACTTATCATATGTCTTCAGAGCCTGGTAGTGTTCATCCTGACTCAGTATGTTTCTGAAGAATGCAGCGATATACAGTGTGCCTCCATGTGTATTATCCCCGCCAAAAGCAGTGTTTTTCATGCTTTGGTCTGCTTTTAGTTTCTTTTTCTAGCAGTCGATGTTGTTTGAGTGGCTACAACTTAAAGTACATAGTTCCCACCAAGTTCAGTAAGGGCAGATTTTAATCCTTGCACTGTTCTTTCTGACAGGTTTTTTATGTCTGTCTTTTTAAATTATCGTACTTCTGTGTCTTCTGTAACAACAAACATCTTTAAACTAAGAATTTTTCACATCTTATGTCTCTGAACCTGGAATTTCCTTCTTTGCATCTGTAAGCACTCAGATCCTTATTATCTGGTCATATAGTGGCTGGACAATTTTGCTGCTTTTTTTTGTCTCCCACTCTCCTTTCAAGGGGACCTTCAGACTGCCCAGATTTTGATCGGCCTCTCTGGTGCAGATACCTGAAAGAACGGTAGCAATGCTGCTACGGCTGCTGCCGTGCTGCTGTGGCTGCTGCCCTCAGTGTCACCGAACCCGTCAGTGCTGGCGTAGGTGGAGATTGCTTCTGCCTTTACTGGGATGCAAAGGTAAAGTGCACGCATGGTCCTAAAGGAAGGCARGTTCCAGAGATAAAGCCTGGGCGTTCTTATCCCTTGCTAGATACCAGTGAAATTGAGAGGCAGATCCTTCTGTGAATTCATTAACTCGCCTTACCTGGGAACGAATTGTGGCCTAAGTGGCCCCAAATGTAAGGCAGGAACAATGCTGCAAATTTATATGGAGTTGGAAGAGAATACCTGTCTCTCTCATCTTTCTTTGTAGACTTGGAGGCGATGGGAGCAAAGGAGAACTAGCTCTTAATTTCTGCTGCTTGTCTGTGTTGCTGATAAACAACACTCCCCGTACTCTAGCTCTTCAACACCATGTGGGCTCCTGTGGTAGTGAGAAGATGTGAGCTGCGCATCAGTCAAACCAAGTATCTCTCTCCAGTTGCATCCCTGCTGCTTGGCTTCGTATCTTCCATTTGTGGTGTCCCGGTGAACTGTTCACATGCTCCACGGAAATGACACGATTGTGGCCCATTGGCTCTTTTGCTTTTCCCACCAATCTTTCTGTAAGGGATGTGTCTGCCTTAAAGACATCTTTGCTCTAAAATCCCCATATGGAAATGGTTCATGTCACAGAGGACAATAATGGACCCTGGTTTGCAGGAAAGAATTCCTATGGTGTAAAAGATGTTAATCTTCTGTTATGATATTGATACTTGGAATATCTGGATGGTATAGGTAGGTTCAGTTTTACTTCCAGATCACCTGTCCGAAATGAGGGCACTTCTCATTACGGATCATAAATTGCTGATTGTGTAGGGAGGCAGACTGAAGAAAGACAGGAAGGCTGTCTTTTCTGTGGAACTGGATCATCCCTATTTCCATTTTGGATCAAATTTGAAAGACTGTTATGGTTCTGAATTTGTTCAAATTTAAGAATTGCCATGGATCATACCTTCCAAGCTGTATGTCTCATGTACTTAGATGTGATTCTGTACAGCTTTTGATTGACACTAAGAATGCTAKTATGTACTGCATTCACTTTAATCCATTTGGTGTGAGACTGGGATGCTTAATGCCTCATATTTATCTTACTCACAACTACAAACATGCTTCCAGCTGGCTAGTCCATCTCCCTTGCTGATTTCACTGAGGACRTTTGTTAAGAATGGGGTCAGAGTCCATATTTACACATTTCCTCTTCAGTTGTTTGTTTAACTATCCTCTGCTTGAATTCTGTTCAAAAGAGAGATTTTCATGACAGAATAGTATTTTCTTCCACACTGAGCTCCTCTGATAGCAAGAATCAAGAAGTTCTAAAGGAGCAGCCAGTTGGGTTTTTAGCTTTGGGATGCATAGAACTCACAATTGTGACTTTTTTCTTTGCTTTTCCAGAGTAAATACAACTTTTACTTTTTAGTTATACATTAAGGATCTAGTTACATACCCTGCATGTATCCATGGTTCCCACTGGCTTCTGTGGGAAGCCTTGTTGGAGAAGAAATGCAGAATTGAGTTGTCTTATCAAAATCTTTCTTCATCCACAATTAAGACAGTGCATTATTTTGCCCAACAGGTCTCAAATTGCTGGCAGCTTGACCTTGCAGCCTCTGTGCTTCCTGTTGTCAGCATTAGGCTCCATAGACTGTTGGAGTGCTCATCCTTATGGGCAACATGTGACTACATGTTTGTGGCCTTACCTGCAGTAGATTTAGTCCCTAGTCACTGCTGTAGTAGAGAACAGAATCTGAGCAGTTTGCCTTTGCACTGTTGTAGTCGTTCATCGATTTCTCAGTTAACAAATAATTAAAAAATGAGACAGATCAAGTCTAATTTCTCACCAATTCTGTGAAAGTTTGTATTCTTCTTTTTATGAACCAGTTGAAAATGTATAAAATCTTGGGTGTTTTATGAATTGTATGCTGTTTGTTGACAGCCCCATGTTATCCAAAGAAAAGCCCATGGAGGCAAGGTCATGACGTGCTATTGCTGTTATCAGACTATTACTACTCTTTTTTAGCTTGGATATCTTGGCTAGAGTTTTGGAGGGAGGACGGGACTCCCCTCCACACCTTCTCCCAACCTCTTTGCCCCTTCAGTTCTTCCTTTGCTGCTGCAGCTCTGAGAAGCTTAGCCTGTTCCTGTTTTCAGAGCATTCACATGAGGCGTGGTGCATTTTTCATATTCCTCTCTCACCCTCCACCAAATCACCTTGCAGTCATAAAATTTGCATCAGGTATAGCAACAAATTGGTTGCTCTGTAAATAGACATCCAGATGGTCTAAGGTATATGAACTGTTTTGTATTACATACTGTTTCTGGCTGGTAATTATTGATTTGTTGTTATCAAATTTGCCAGGCTAGGAGTAGAATTATACTGCTGGTAACAGCATCCACATTAAACTTCAAATGATCCTTGGCACTGAAAATCTTGCCTCTGGGTATGCTCTGTCCCTCCATATAGCACAGTTCTTGTCATTGTCACTATGCAGTTATCCATTTAGGCAGGGCTGAATTGTTACTAAACTGAAGAATGTTCTAGCTGTTCCTTCATTTAGTTACACCTTCTTTTTTTTTTGCAGGCAAAGCTTGAAACTGAATTAGCTGTTACTCCCTCATTGAAAGCACATACGGTTTTCAGGTATAGTATACTAGTATCCTGTCAAGAGCAGAGTTGGAATATGTTAACTATTTCACAGATTTGTCTTTCATTATACTCTACACTTTAAAGTTTCTTTTACTTCCTGAGATTTGACACGGACCATTTCCTTTTGTCAACATAGTTACTGAAAACATTAATGATATGTTTTTTGGAAAGAATTTGACAGTCTGGATTTCAGAAGTGAAAACAAATTTTAAACTTATATTCTAAATCGGATCTGTTTGTTTCAAAGCAAGCAAGACAAATCTTTATTCCTTTTTTCAGGAACAAGTTATATTCAGTTTTATAGATGGACCTTCCCTTTTTTCAGGAACAAGTTATATTCAGTTTTATAGACGGACCTTCCCTTGTGTGCTCAAAGTCAACACAAATCATTAATTCCTTTTCACCACTTCAGTTTAAACTCTACCATGAAGTATAAAAAAATCGTGCAAGACTGTGTGCTGATGCATTTCTCACTGAAGCACGGAATATACAAGAAGTGAAGAGCAGCTGTATTTTTCTTGTTGTGTCGTTGAAATTATACCAACTACATTTAATGAGAGGAGAAATGGTTTTACCGTAAATAGGTTAATTAATGGAGGTTTTGCAGCAGCCTCTGTTAAATTGGTTTTATTTCCATGGCAACTCTTTCTGCTTCCTGGATAACTTTGTCTCAGTAAATGTAAGACTGAAGTGAGCGGAAGATAGGCCTTTTTGTGTAGTAATAATTGGGTAACTGCAATACATTTCCATATYATTAACAGATAAATATAGGCACTTAACCTTGTTGTGTACGGAATGTAATGTTACAGGTTGCTGAGAACCAAATGTCAGCAAAAATAAATAGGTAATTGAGAGTGAGAGCCTATTGATAAGTGACAGATCATCCATGCTAAAAGCACATACGGGATCTCAGCTGTAGGAAACATAATGCATTGCTTTTTTGTTTTCTTTCTTTCTGCTGTGAAATTTTATTGTGTTTACTAGTGTGACTACAGCTAGGTAACCRTTAATCTGTTCTATAAAAACCCCTCTTGCTCCTGTTTCTGCTTCAAATTTGAAGTTGGCTACCATGCAATTAGAAGGCCCAGAGAGAAGTTTACCAGGATACCATTTATTTCAGAGATCTATCATGTTTAGGGTTTGKTTTTGTTTTTCTGAAGGCATGGAAATAATCCAGTTTGAATGCAAAAGACTGGGTTGTTCCATAAAACTGTAAAAACTGCAAGCTCAGGGTTGGTTACAAAACTTTTTTTTTCAAACAGCAAAATGAAATTCCGATCTTTTCCACATATGCCTTTCCTCTCAAAACTATAATGTAGCATGCCKTACAATAATTTATGTGCTTAGACTTGATTTGTTAAACAACTTCTTTTGTAAATGGTTAAAACTGTGGTCAGAGTTGACTCACCTTGAGTAGATTAGTTATCGCTTGTGTTAATATTTAATGGTATAGTACCAGGCTGTACCTTGTTACTTTCAGAACACTCCCATATTGTTTTGAGAGATAATGCATCTCCTGCCTTAATACCAGGTATCTGGGATGGAGCGTACTGTGTGGCCTCAAAGGCTCAGTGCTTCTGTTGCATTTGTCTTTCTGTAAAGGCTGCGATGGATCCTAACAGTGCGAACGTTAAGAGTCCGAGCGCCTAATTTGGGTCTTGCTCATAGTGAGTAGAAATAGTTAGAAATAAATTAAATCAGAAAAAAAATAGAAATAAATTAGAAATAATTCTAGTTAGTTATCTGTATCTTATTGTGAAAAATATGCTGACCCTTTTGAAGCTGCCCTGAGGTCAAGGGACTGTCGCAGCCCTTAGATTTCATATTTCACTTTTTTCACGTCTGTCTTTTAAGCTGTCTTTTTCCTACAACTCCCTCTGCCACCAGCGCCCGAGATCAGCCGCACCTCCCAGACGGGCCGCCCGCCGCCGCTCCCCCGCCCCCGGCCGCCGCTCTGCCGCAGCCGCCGCCCCCCGCCCGCGCTGCCCGAGCGCGCCGCGACCCTCCGGCGGCGGGAGAAACGCGTGGGAAGGCGCTTCTGGGCGGCAGGAGCGGGGCCGGAAAGCACCGCAGTGATTAGGGCCGCTTCCCCTCTTTGGCAGTTGGCTGAGCTTCCTCGATTCCTCCCCCTTCTCCCTTTGTTACGTTTTTAATACTTTAACAGAGGACCGAAGACGCACCCCCGCGGAGGCGCGCCGCGGCTGCCCGCCCCCGACCCCCCCGCCCGCGTTCCCCGGGGCCGGGCGGCGGAGCCCAGCCCCCCCCACCCCCGCAGTGGCCGGGGCGCAGCGTGGCAGCTGCTGGTGTCCGCCCGGGCTTCCACCGCCGCGGGAGGGGGAGGCAGGGCACCGGCTGTGGGCAGCAGCGCTCATTCATCTGCGCAGAGGACCGAAACAAAAATGTCTCGAAAGAAACTCTCCAAGACTCGTTTTGGAGTTTTAGAAAGCAGCATTCCTTAATACAGCGCTGGGCAGCACGGGGGATCGCTCCGCCACAAGTGCTCCAGCGGGTCAGCAAAGCACATCCGTTCATATACAGRAAWATCATACATATTCATCAGATTTCCTGGAAAGGGCAGTCTTATGGTGATGAGTTCCCGGAATCCATTTACATAGTCCAAGCATGCGCAGTAAAATTAGGGTTAGGGTCTTTTCACCCCCCCGGTGCTCATCCATAGTCTTCCTCACACTGTCCACCAGTTGAACTTCGGGCTTCCTTTGTCCATATCTAGTCATGGAATTAGCTCATCAGTCCTTCGACTGACCCCCTTCGAATGTTACAAGGGGGTCAGTTTAAATTGKTTTTTTACGCCTATCTTGACACAGTTGTCCGGAGTTCCTGTTATCAGCGATTTTCTCAGGAAGCCTAACCAGCTAGCCCAAGGCCTGTTCAATCTTATCAGCCAAGGAGTTACATGTTTCAAAACGTCTTTGTCCTGTTATCAACTCTACTCAGCAGATAACTAAAACTATGCAAGTGAAGCTAAGAAAAAATGCAAGTAAGGCTTTTATGTATCACAGTAAGGTCTTAGTCAGGGATTGTCAGGGATTTAACCCTTTCAGGATCAAGGGGCTGATCTGGCTGAAAAGTAGTTGTTTGTACACTGTTTTTTAATTTCCAGCACTGGGCTAGTTTTCATCCACATCTGAGTCTCTGATCCAGTCCAAGCAAGGCCACAGGAATGCCAGGACCAATATCAGGGAAGAAGCAGGAACATATAGCTGCAAGTAGAGAACGGGACTCAACCTCCAGCAACAATTTGCAATTAGATCAGTTTAAATCAACTGTTAAATTGCACCTTGACACTGTGAAGCTAACTGCTGTGGTATTGGGCCTCTCCATGCAGTAACATTAGTCAGTAGTCAATAACATTAAAGTTTTATGGACGCCTATTTTCGTTAAGATAACTTTTTCCTATCACATTAACTTAGTCTCTGTAAGTTTAAGATCAAACAAGGCAACGCTGGCTGCAGCTTGTTCTGCATAGGAGGTCTGAATCTGGCCTAATTAACAAGATGCTTCCTCAGGAGCATATTGCTGACCTTGGTGGAATTCAGCTCCTTTAAAGTGAGTGTGAATGAGAGCCAGGTGGGTGCAGGGTGTGTGGTGTTGGGGGCTGCAGTAGTATACTGAGGTGCTCCCAGCTCTTCCTTACAAGAGAAATCCCCGGACATGTTCAGTGCAAATTGTTCCGACTGCTGTTCTGGAAGGTGGGAGTAAAACCCAGTGTTTGTGCTGATGGTGGAAATATGTAAGTTGTGGTGTTCTCAAGATGCTCTTCCTATCTCTCTGCTGTTCTGGATGTCCCTGTGTGCTGTGCCTTGTACCTGGGGTAAAAATCCAGGAGCAGGCCCCTTTGCCTGCCCTCCCTCCTGCTCAGCTGGTAGGCAATCACAGAGCAAATAAGGCCATGGCAGGCCTTTTCCTTTGTTCTTGCCAAAGGAATGGCAGTGGGTGTACAGTGTGGTGGCTGGCTACCATAGAAGTGGGTCTCCCCAAAATGCTGTCTGATGTTCCCTGCCCTGGGAAGGGACAGCCTCAAGCTGCGGCTCAGATGGGTTGTACCTCAGCTTGGGTTGCATAGTCGGATTTGCTCACGGTTAAAATATGTATCAGCATTGGGTTTAACAAAATTTGTGTGAGATGTGGGTTAGCAGCGGGATACTGCTTTGGAAACTGGCAAAAACTTATTGTGGTGGGGTCTCCTGCCTTAGTTTGCCTAATGTAGAAGTGTCTCTTTGTTTTAATTCTTTGAGGTATATCTGTGTTTCTGTTTCCCCTTTTGGACTACTAGCAGTCTGGAGTGACTTTAAGAACCAAGAATGGACTTATATATGTGGTACTAAGGGTTTCTTTTAATAGTTTCAAATTCAATGTGTGTGAATTGATTTTATTGCTGTATGTTTGTTAACTTGTTTGTAGCTAATCCTTGCATCATTTAGAGCAGCTGGGAATAACTGTTTTCAGATTTAGTCAGGTATCTTCTTTTCATTGGGGGGGATTAAGATACTTTTGAAATGGTGAATATATTTCAAAACCTCAGTAAACCTTATAGTTTGGTTGTAGCAAAGTAGGTTCTTTTAGATCATCACCAGTGTGTGTCATAATACCATGCCACGTAGTGCTTAATTGACCTGACAGGGGATTCTCCTCAGCTCCTCTGACTGTCATTACTGTATGACCTCGTGCAAGTGCTTAAGCTGCTGTCACACCCTTGCCTTTTTGAGTAAAATATTGTATACTCTTGCAATATAATTATCTATAATAACTCAGAGCTACCAGACCTGCTAGATGAAGTGTCATCTTAATACAATGAGGTCTTTATACTCAGCTTCATCTTTGCTTTCTGCTGTTTTTACTGACTTACCAGTCTCTTTAGTTAGAGTGTGGAGCTCATCCTGTAAATTTGACAACAGCATTGAAATGTGCTAAGCCATTTTTTATGTGCATGTACCTGGGATAAAACTGCCATTTCTCCAGAATTCAAGAGCAGGAGGAGCTCTGGTTGCGTAGCTGTTTCACCTTTCGCTCACATGCTCAGAGCCACACTTACGCTCAGTAGAAACGGGTGCTCCCAGGCTCAGCAGATCTGCACTTCGTCTTTGTCAAAACTCCAGTTTTTTAATGGCATGCTTTTCTTAGTTTTTTGTCTGTCTTTAAATGGAAGTCACTGATGTGCATGATTTTTTCCTTAGTGTTTTAATAAACCATTCCACTTCATAGAATGCCATTTGCCAAAGCATCGCAAACGAGTGTAAACATTAAATCTCCCCACCTTCCTGCGATACAGGCTGCAGTCCTTCTTTATAACGAGGTACAATTTAAGGACAATGCTGTTAAACTTGGATTTCTAAAATTAGTCACCTATAATTTCTATTTAGGCAACAGAGTAAGTGACCTAAATTTCAAGGTGCTGAATATCCCAAAATGCTAATTGAAATCTTTGGGGTTTGGTATGTGAACTGCAACCAACTTTCAGTATGAACTGCAATTGAGGTAGTTACACGTTTTTCAAGAAACACTTGTAGCCTTCAAGCAGAAAATCTTTCTCTCATCCTCACTACCTCTGTAGTTAGTTCTGTTAGTAACTTCTTGGTACTTAGTCTGGCTCCGTATTCCTTTGCTGTTTCTGTGCGGTCACTATGCTGTGCTGTTCACACAAAAGCATTCTGTTTCCTTCTGAAAAAACTGCCGTTTTCACCTGATGGTAAAGAGCCACCTTCCTCAAAGCTAAGGGAGAAGTTACACGCAGCTCATCCAGTTCTGAGGAAGCCTACTGCTCTTCAGGACAAGCTCGGGTGATGACTTTCTGTCTGAAGCTTTAACTTGCCGGATGACATTGCATATCTGCCTCTGCCTTTTGCATTGTGGAGGCCACAGAATTCACCCAGGGATTCCTGTGCTTGCTCAGCCATGTTACGCTGACAGCAGTCACTAGGAATTCACTGGGGTTGGTTTATAGAGTCAAATGGTGAGGAATCTGCTGCCAGTCTTGAGGGTCTGTACTCAGTGGTTATTTTCCCTCTGTTCCACTTGAAAACAAGAGATCTTTTTAGTACTGCCGATAGACCCTGGAAACAATACTTCCTTAGTGGTGGTACATTTTGGTGACATCTGTAATGATGTGGAGACAGATGTTTTCAGAACTGTTGTTATTCTTCAAAAGTAACAAATGTGGAAGATTTAAGACAAAGACTTCTTAAAAAGTGATCTCTGTTTCCTTGACTTTCCCAGTCATTATCCCTGACAACATGCATTCCTGTCATATATACAGCAATCGTTACAATGTAGTAACAATAATGGAAAAAATGAAAAATAAGACAATAGTATATTTAGTTCTACATAATGTTCTAGGGCATGTGATACAAAGGGTTTGCTCCTAAATTATTTTTCAGTTGGAATGCTTCTACTCAAAGGGTATAGATATGATTATATGTGTAGGTATACCTCGTAAGTATTATGCATAGAAAAGCAAAGTTGTATTTTTTAATTTCTTGCTGATTAGATATTTGAACTTTGCCTATTTATACTTCCTAATATTCCTCATGCTTCAAAAACTTGTGTAGCTCTGTTTTATACTGAGACTATATAATAAAATGATAGTTGGGTTACAAAATATGTGGAAAAAGGGAAGGTTTGTATTCTTGCCATAGAAGAAGTTACTACTTGCATTGTCTCAGCAGGTAGGTCAGCATACTCTGCACACCCACCTGCTAAGCACAGTATCATGTAATACCATAATGCTTCTTACTCTCAAGAGCAGGCATTGCTTCTAATCCAGGGCTTACAAGAAAAATTTATTAGTCATTAATTTAGTGGCACACCCATTGCCTATTGAGAAATATTTTTAGGAAGAAKCAGAAGTCCACAGCATGGCTCACAGAGACTATTTTGAAACAGCTGGCTACATGCACACCCATGCCTGTAGCCTTTACTCGAGGAAACTTTTTAATTACATCAATGGGAGTTGTGTCCAAGTTGAGCAACAGAGGACAGACTCTTAGGACTAATGGGCTACCTGTTGGGCTAGTGAATTTCCTATTTTCAAAGCAGGAATATCCATGCGCTGAGTAATACTGAAACCAAAACATCCAGATACATAGCAGCTTTGGAAGCAGACATAAAACTTTACAAGATAATTTGGGCTAGCTCAGTGTTAAAGGAGGTGTTTGCTTTAATGTGCGTGTGTGGCATCTGAAACATTGGCTACGTTTGTACGTGTGCTCTGCGGATCCAGAGCGTGGCTTGCTGGGGTGATGTATGCTGGAAGAGGAATGGGAAGTGCTTCATCTGTCTTGACATGAGCTAAGGCTGGAGCTGCAAAGGGGCCTCAGAACTGGCACTGACTTCCAGCGGGTGTTGGGACACCTGCGCTGGAGCTGTGGCTGCCTTGCGGTGGGGGAGAGGGAATTCCTCCCATGGGATGGATTTTGCAGTAGCAGTGGCTGCGAAGCTGGCTGCTGGAATATGTTATTGGCCAGGAGGAGGAGTGGGTCACGCTTTGATCCTGTCAAAGGGAAGAGGGAATTTTGGAGGTTGTGGCAAATCAGTGTGCAGAGGCATGTTTTAAAAGTGCAGCAAACCGCTGCGTTTGGAGCACAGCCGTAGAAGAAGCTGGGGTGCCCAGCTCTTAACAACAGGTCATTAAAATACCTCCCCAACATGAGGAAAGTCACAGGCCTTCCTCAGCCTGAGGGTATTTTAAACCACATCTCTTACTCCATGTGAAACCCTTATCAGTAGGCTGGYCTTGCTGGGAGTGCCGCCTTCTTGCCTTATGTGCAACCTCGAGTAACAAAAGGGTTCGAGAGACGCAGGGCTGCCGCGGAGCAGCCGCTAGCCCAACAGGCTGTACCCTGGTGATCAGGACTATGGTAGCAGTTGTCCAACAAAGCAGAAGTTTAGGTACACGCATATTTGGCAGGATTTACAGGGCATCTTACTTCTACTGATGTCCTCTTACAAGCAAGCAGACTTGCGGTCTAGGCTTTTATTCTTTGACAGGTAGTTTACAGATCCTGTGCTGAAGGCAAAAGAGGCCTTTTCATAATTTCATGTGCTTCTCACAAACCATTTTGACTGGCACATTCCTGCTGCAGACAGGTTCTGAGCTTTTTTGGCTCTTGGGAATACTAGGCAAAACCAAAGGCCACAATCTGACCCTGAATGCACCAAGTATTAAGTAACCTTCAAGTGCATTATGAAAAATGTGTATCTAACTAATCTGCAGTTGAAATCTATTCTGTGTGAAGGCTCAGGATTTCCACCCATGTAGCAATAATGATAGTGTTAGAACTTTCTTACACTGGATTGGACAGCAGATTGGGGTTACTGCTGCAGGACACTGCTAATTTGTAATGCTTATATCTTATTCTAAAAGATTGAGTTGAAGAAATGGGGAAAGCCACTACCTTGCTGTTGGGATTTTGTGTGTTTGTGTTATGAAGAAACACCTTCACTCTATGCTGGTTTTAATATAAATTTCTAATAATGCTCTTTTTGTTGTTGTTTAAAGCAGGGGAGGGATTTTTTTTTTCCTCTGTGTAGTGTGTGAATGTTTGGGAAATACCTCCRAGTGGAGAAAGAATCACAGCTTTGACCCTAAACATTCTGGGGAATTCTAATGTAAAGGTATGACTTTTATACCCAGTAAGAGATTTGAGGCATTTGTTTGTTTTTCAAGCCTGGCCAACTCTGAAAGTATGATTCAAACACAGAAGAATGAATCTGTAAAAACTTTCAGCCATTTACAGTTCAAGAAAAGTCTTCACGAAAGCCTGCTCAGAAGTGTTGTGGTTTAACCCAGCAGGCAGCCAAACGCCACACAGCCGCTCGCTCACTCCCCCCCCCCTGCCCCCTGACACACACACAGTGGGATGGGGGAGAGAATCGAGAGGAAAAAAAGGTAAAATTTACAGATTGAGATAAAGGCTGATTAATAGAACAGAAAAGGAAGGGAAAATAATAAATAACAACAATAATAGAGAATATACAAAATGAGTGATATGCAATGCAATTGCTCACCACCCGCTGACCAATGCCGAAAACAGCGATTGCTACTGGACCATGCCTCCTATTTATATACTGAGCATGATGTCATATGGTATGGAATACCCCATTGGCCAGCTGGGCTAGCTGTGCCAGCTATGCTCCCTCCCAGCTTCTTGTGCACCTGGCAGAGCACGGGAAACTGAAAAGTCCTTGACTAGTGTAAACACTACTTAGCAACAACTAAAACATCGGTGTGTTATCAACATTCTTCTTATACTAAATCTAAGACACAGCACTAGGAAGAAATTTAACTCTATCCCAGCTGAAACCAGGACAGTATCCACCCCTTGTTCTGTACCATCTACGTCATGCCTAGGTCTGATGTTTCCAATACATTCCAATTAATCATCACCACTTTTCTTGTCTTTTGATATATACACACAGATATCATTCCCTTAGCCTATGGGCCATCCCTCTAAAATGTCCATTGAGTTCATTTAGCCCATGACATGGGGCTCCATCTGTCATAACAGTCTTTCACGGCAGGAGAGATGGTGTGTGGTGTTGGATTGTTGCATCCTGAAGCCAGTTTTGGTTCCATTATAGCTGCGCTCATCCGGTTCTATCATTGTTGCACTTTGTTCGGTTTCATCAAAGTTCATTCTTCACTAATCTGGGTGTGTTTTACTGCAATAGCATTGATATGACGCATAGGAACCATAGAAGTGATGATATACGATATTATACAGCAATTAACATCATACAATTCAGTTCATTGGCCATTTTCACCCAAAAGCAAATCCTCTTGAGGTACACATCGGACTTCCCCATCCTTTTGCRTTACCCACCAAGTGCACCCAGCTTCTTGAGCAAAAGCAATCCCACGAATGGGTTTTCCCTTGCCCGAGGCAGGAATAACCCAGACTGTCTTCCCCAGCATATTCCTTATGTGCACTACAGGGACTTTATCCACATCTACAGTACGTGAGGGTTTTGATTGGGCAGGGCCAGCTAAATGTGTATCCCAATGCTTGAATGTCCCAGCACCCAGTGGTCTTTAGCAGTCCATTGTATCGTTCGATTTTCCCAGAGRCTGGTGCATGATAGGGGATGTGATATACCCACTCAGTGCCACGCCCTTTGGCCCAGGTGTCTACAAGGTTGTTTCGGAAATGGGTCCTGTTGTCTCACTCAATTCTCTCTGGGGTGCCATGTCGCCATAGGACTTGCTTTTCAAGGCCCAGGATCGTGTTCTGGGCGGTGGCATGGGGCACAGGATATGTTTCCAGCCATCCGGTGGTTGCTTCCACCATGGTGAGCACATAGCACTTGCCTTGGTGGGTCTGTGGGAGCGTGATATAATCAATCTGCCAGGCCTCCACTTACTTATACTTCAACCATCATCCTCTATACCAAAGGGGCTTGACTTGCTTGATGGCAGCGCATGTTTCACATTCATGGATAACCTGTGCAATAGTGTCCATGGTCAAGTCCACCCCTCGATCACGAGCCCATCTATATGTTGCGTCTCTTCCTTGATGGCCTGAGGTGTCATGGGCCCACCGAGCTAGAARTAGTTCACCCTTGTGCTGCCAGTCCAGATCCACCTGAGCCACTTCCATCTTGGCAGCCCGATCCACCTGCTGTTGTTCTGGTGTTCCTCAGTGGCCCGACCCTTGGGTACGTGAGCATCTACGTGACGTACTTTTACAAGCAGGTGCTCTACCCGGGCAGCGATATCTTGCCACACTGCAGCAGCCCAGATGGGTTTGCCTCTGCGCTGCCAGTTGCTCTGCTTCCATTGCTGCAGCCACCCCCATAGGGCATTTGCCACCATCCATGAGTCAGTATACAGATAAAGTACTGGCCATTTTTCTCATTCAGCAATATCCAAAGCCAGCTGGATGGCATCAGTGTGTTATCAACATTCTTCTCGTACTAAATCTAAAACACAGCACTAGGAGGAAATTTAACTCTATCCCAGCTGAAACCAGGACAGAAGGCATGACTTCAAGTCAAGTAAACTGGATATTTTTCTACTACTAAATAAAATGTGATTTTATTGGAGAACGGTTCTTAGTATGAAACTGTTTTCATTTTTATGTTGAAAATATTATGTTTTGCAAGCTACAATATAAACTTCGAAGAAAATCTCCAGTATAATTTAACTGATTTTTATAAACAACTTTATACTATTTCAGAATTCCTCATAGCTAACTACTGCACAATGCTGTGAACAATATGATTAAATGAACACCTTAAATAAGTTATGTGAATAATATCTGGATACACAGTGGTCTTTATGCAGTAACGCTGGATGTTTTAAAATGTGTGGTAAATCTAATGCAGTTGTACTTTTGTTGTTGCTGCTTTCAGACATGGGTCATAATACCGCTGATGCGGTATTATGGAAAATAATAATGGTCTCTTAAAAAATTTGGCTCAAAAAAATATTTGTTTTTATAATATTAGTCCATGTATACTGTTGTACCGCTTAAAAAATGAAAGGCAGTCAAAAAAAGAGCAAATAACAATTGGTAAATTKCAGTAAAGACTTATTAGAAACAATTAGTCTGTAGATTTTAAATAAACTAAAAAGTATAGAAATGGAAGAGATGCACTGATGTCTTAACCTAGTTTTAAACAAAAATGCTTTAATATGTTCAACTTCAAAAATTACTCCATAATGACTACATGACATTTTCCTCTTACTTAAGAATAAGACTCAAAAATTTTGCTTGGAGAGTCAAGGAACAGAAAAAAGTGAGGAAAAATTTGGCTCAAACTTTAAATCTCCATCAGCGTGATCAGAGAATCATACGGACGTTATGGCACACCCCAGAGTTATTAAATCTTTGTACACCTATAGGTGTCTGTGCCTCTTGACAACTGGTTTCTTCAGTACTGATTTCTATCACACAGGGGCAGTAAACGCAGTACCAGCAGCATCCTTCCCTTGGGCGGAGGGGAGAGGAGAGGACCTACCTTCAGTCGAAGATGACTGCAGCTCTCCTAAGAGCTCTGCTGCTTTCTGTGGCAAACATCCACGCCCCGAGCTTCTGCCCCCAACCGAGAGTTCAGCGTGGCAGGAACCACTCCTGCACATGGAGGTGCGGAGCAGGAACTGGAAGGTGAACCCAGGAACAGGTGAACACTGCAGTAGAGCTCTCCAAAGACGCTCCACATGGCTCCGCTTCCCCACCAGCCAGCCTTCAGCACTCTTCTTTCTACTTATTGATTGTGTTTCATTAGCGTGTTTGAAAGGCAGAAATGAAATATTGGAGGCTGATGGGGTTTGCTGTCTGGTCACATTCAGTAAGGTCCATGCTTAGCAGGGTTTTGTAGCTAAAAGCCATCTTAATGTTTTGTACAATGCCAGCCTTCCTGAAGGAAAATGAAGAAAGTCCTATGAGCACAGTGATTACTTGTGCACAGGTAGAAATTCCCATGTGTTTAAGTACCAGGCTGTGTTAGTCTGTTTTTGTGTACTTTAGATAGGTGTGTTTACTTAATTTATTGGCAGGATTGTGTTTGAACTTAACCAAATATTAGTTATAAAGTTGAAATGCCTTGTTGATATAGGCATTACGTGGCTATAAGAGGACTTTGTCTCCATCCAGTACTTTCTTTCATATACTAATGTCTGTCATTTCAAAGTGTCCATCTGAAACTTGGTGTGTCATGTTTGTTGCAGATTATGTTTTATACTACCAAGCTGGAGTTACTCTCCTTAAATTTTCTCCAGTTCTGTACTAGTGTGAGGAGTCCAGAGTAATCCAGCCCTTTGCTTTAATAAAGCAAGTATGGATTTGAGTCGTCTTTTTGTCATTTGCTTATATGAATATATCCTCTGGTACCAGTAGGACAGTTCACAAGATGGGGTGAGTTATGTCTTGTAGGTATACAGTGGTTTATTTTTAACTGAGCCAGAATTTTTGTGTGTGCTAAACTTGATTATTATCTGCATTTCAGAGCAGTAAGAAATCTAGTTCTGAAAATGTCTTGCCATTAGAACTGAGGCAGTTTACTTCGCTGTGGTGGATGCTCAAGGCAATGCCTGCTCTTTCATCAAGTGCAACTGCGTGGGCTTTGGCACAGGACTGGTTCCAGATGGCTGAGGATTTACGCTACAAGTGAGAAAATATTTCCCAATATTTTGTGTGTGTGAAGACTCTTTGAGAAGATGATCAGAGAGTCCAAACTGTACTATTCTTACAGGATAGGATAGTTAATTTTCAGATTTTTTTAAGTACATATTTCCTGTTCTTGTTAAGCTCTGTCTGACTAAAGGAACTCATTTTTGTTTTACACAAAGCCTTCTTTGTGCAGCAGGAGGACGGGTGGATTTCCAGCCTCTTCTGCCGTGTTCCTGTTCTGCGTAGCAGATGTGAGGTTGCAGGAGAGGACTGACTGACGTGTGTGTTGGCCGAGTCCAGGAGGCGAAGTTGTCACACGCCTTCACTAGCCTCAGCAGGTCAGCCTTGTGTCCCTGCAGAACTATGCAAATAGTGTTGCTGAGGTGACATTTGGGGTGCTGTGGCCACAGTTAAGCCTTTTTTCTTTAAGGCAAGGAAAGATAGAAATGTCTTCCATGACTTCTAAGATACTTAAAAGTGACTCCTTTAGCAGTGCAAGGTTATATTGTCCTGACAACTGTGTTCCCTGTAACCTGTATTTGTACAATTCGTGTGCATAACCAATGGTGATAACTTTTCTTTTTGCTCTTTGTAAACATAATTTACAATGTTAAGGAAGTTCTTCAGGAGTTCTTTGCAAGATATGCTTGTAAATTCTAGATCTTCATTTTATTTTGAGAGAAAAGTAGAAAGGCTTATGTTTCTTGGATTACTGTTTTATAATCTTTGCACCAGTTAAGCACCCACACAGGAATAGGATTTGCTCTGTAACTTGTTTTTCACAATGAGGAAATTGTCCTCGCTCAGTTTCTGTGCTCATCTCTTTGGAAGGATTCTGTTGCTATACATATTTCCTCCCCTTTTCTTTCCTTGTTTGCTCCCCTTTTACACAGCCAAAGGGGTGACCCAAAAACTTCAAGTATAGCAGGTTGTATGGTTCTCTTTTCATCAAATATAATTAACAGTAGGGTTTATTTTTAAATATGAAATGCAGCATGAGTATTTAAATATTAAATACAGCGGAAATTTAATCGTTGTTAAAGATCAACAGCACTATAGGTTTGGCATAGACAGCAAGTTTTCAAACTTTGTATTTGAGGAGGGAAAAAAAATAATCCAAATCCTGCTGTGAYAACATTTATTCATTCAGGATCCTGAAATATCAAGACTGAGTTACTAATGATAAACTTTAATAGCATCTTATTGTGTATGTTACTTAGCAATGTACTGCTTTGGCATTTTTGTTTGCCTCGATGTAATTTTTTTAACTGAATTAATTGGTCTTGTTCTGTGAAGAAATTGTCTTTTTGTAAAGAAAATTATTTCCTGCCAAAAGGAAAATGGCAATATGTATTTCTCTATACTTATCTATTAGCTAGCTAATTCCTGTTGATGCTTGTAAAAGTCATCATATCTTGTGGGCCATACAGTTGTTCTTATTTCCCAAAGAATTTCTGCACAGTTTAAATGAAAATGTGTATGTAATATATAAACTTTGATATTTACTAATCACAAATATGCATATCTGTATTTGGGAGACTTAACACTGTTTGAAGCAGGTCTGCAATTTTTTTAACTCTACAAGTAGAGTTAAATAGTATAAATAGTACTAAATGTTTGGGTTTTTTTTTTTTGATAGCTGAAATTGCTTTCACCACTAATAAATATCATGTAGCTGATGTTATGTAGGAGAGAACATATAGGACAGCAATCCACAAGGATGTTTGCATGTATACCTACTAGCCAGTTGCAGGATATTTCATGATAGCATTATATTGACTGTAACATTTATGTTGTGTAACTTTGAGAAAGAACAGAAAGTGTCAGCTTTTGATTCTCTATGAAAATTTAACTTGTGGCTTAGCCAAAGAAATTACAGGTGCTACACATCTGAAAGTCATGGTTTATTGTATGATGAAGAAAATTTGAGGCAGTTCATTTAGCGGCTTGCAAGCCAGATTCTATGAATGTGTTTACACTGGTAGCCTATGGCAGGTAAAAAAGATAGGCATAGCTATCCAGAAAGGAAGACTGAAAGTAACAACTGTAAAGAATTCCTCTGTGCTTATGGGGTTGCTAGAATTGTAGCTTCCTCATCAGTTCAAAAAAATTTGAAGAGTCTTGACTACTGCACTAAAGTTGAGGTACCTAGGCTCTAGCATGCACAATGTTTCCTTGGCATAGGTCTGCCACRTTTTGTGCATGCAGCAGTTGTCATAGTCACTGACAAGATATTTTTCTGTCTGCATGTCTGAGCTCAGGCAGCAGCTGGGAGAAATAAACTCCTGAATACACATTTCAGTAATGCCACAACTGGCTGCAAGTAGCAGGCTTAGAACAGCAGCGTGCAGATACATCGAAGGGCTGGTGCATTCCTGATGCTCACTGAGCTGAGCAGGCAGGCTGGCTGCTTCACTCCCAAATATTTTGCAGGTGTTAAAATGGCAATATATATCTTACAGAAATCCCTCGGTGGGCCATTTGCTTTTCATTGTTTTCCCCTTCCATCTTCGGTTGAACGTGTATGTTACTGTTACAAGGGCAAAAGTGACAGCATATGATGTGAAGTTCAGATGTTTTAACATCAGTTACTTTATGGTGTCCATATCTGTATTTTATATAGGTGTTTGCTCTGCCTGTTGCTTTGTAGAAAGCATCTAACTCTATAAATACTGTGAGTGTGACTTCATTTTCTAGGATTTTCTTTTACTCCTTATTTTAACAGAGACATGCAGCTGAAAATGGACTGCTTCAGAGTTACAAGTGGCCACAGTTAGTCACAGGCATGTCTACCTTAATAGTCCCCTTTTAACCATCAGTATCTACTGGGGTGTATGCTGAGCATCCTCCAGTGAATGTGTCACAGGCTGCTGCCAATCCTGCCCACTTCCCAGTACTGTCAGGGTCACTGTGTGCCATCCCAGATGTTACCATCACAGACTAGCTGATCAGATCAGTCTTGCTGGCTGTCATGCACGATTACTGTAAGTTGGTTATTCTTTCAACGACATTGTCAAATATAATCTATCTCATCAGTTTGGGTATATAAGGTATATTATGTTTATGCTTTTTCAGAGTAGGAGAGGTAACATCTCCCTCTCTAGTAGCCACTGAAAATGCCTTGCACCGGGGAAGCATCCATATCACACTATCAATCCCACCCTAGCGACTGCTGCGGACAGTGAGGAACTTCTGTGCTCCTTCAGAGTGATGGGAGAATTCATGCAACCACAAGGACAGGTGCAGGTAACATTTGCTTTTTGGTGGTGTACTGACAGATGGAAGGTTTCACTGCTTTTTGCTCTGGAGAGTGTTTGAACATTCCGGGCAGGATGTAGAAACCTGCAGTCGCACCAAGCCCTCCTACCTTGATCTTTGTGTATTATCACTTAGCCCACTGACCTGTGTTTGCAGGTGTACTTACTTATTTTCTGGTGTTAAAAAAGAGCCTCTAAATCTCCTAGTAGGCAAATACTGCAAAAAAGTTGCAAAATACTTGTGAAAGCAAATTTCACATCCAGAGCTCTGAGAGCTGTGCTCTCCCAAAGGGAAATTTAAGGAGCAAAGTCCTTTCTAGTGATCTGTGCATGGCTTTATTCTGGTTACTGCTGTGGAATGTGCTAGTGATAAATAGAAAGTGTAAGTGAGAGGGAGGAGAAGATGATGAGCCAGAGCTGTCTGAAGAACTGTATTCCATCCTCAGTTAGACTGCCAGATGGAGTCTATAACCACTTCTGTCACTGTTTTTGTGCTTTCCTTAGCTGTTGCACATCTCTCTTTAGTTTAGTATGCCTATTAGTAGTCCCTACTGATGGAAGATGAGAGCTAACACAGGCTTGCAAACTGTTTAAAAAAAACGTGTAGCCAAAGCAGATATGGTGAAGAGTTGGATTAAGCTTAGTCTGCTTTTTTGTACATCTGTTTTATTCACTACAGTAATCCTCTTCCTGTTCCCTTCCCTTTGTGATGCTCTTGAGGACTTTCTTCTCCAGCTCTTGTTGTGTCATACATGAGCACGTGCCTTTCCTGTAGAGTCTAGAGATGTGTTTTTGTTAGAACATAGAGGCTCAACAATAGGACAATATAGRACACGCAAGCAAATTTCTGTTTCTTCAGCCTCTGTTTCCAGTTATTGACAAGCCCTTGACTTTGCTAGCATCCAGGTGTCTGCATTAAACTTCTACAAGGAAAAATAATCAGGCCTCTGAAATTGAATTTAAAATAATTTCCACAAAGGCAGCTTATGTGCAAAACAGCAGTCTTCCTATGAAGTGTCAGAAAATGTTTTGTGAGACTTGTTGCATTATATACACTCTACCTCACTGTAGAACTTTGCTTATTCTTCTTAAAGGTGCTACTAAATATGTTGAGTTTGGGATGAATCCTCAACAAGCCTTAGCTGCAGCCTGGCTTTGATTGAACTCTTCCAAGAGAGGTACAGTCTTAATTTAATGCTTGAAAAGTGAATGGTTAGGCCAGGAGTTTCCAGTCGTGGCACAGACACAGTCGCAGAAGTGACTGTGAGGACCAGGTAACCAGCAGGTCTCAGCATTATCTGTATGTAGCAGAGAAGTGGYGGTGCTGTACTGTCGTACTTGCCTGCTGTTCTCAGGCCTGTTGGTAAAGGAGTATTTCACTTGCTTAGCGCATAATCTGAAATAAAATAAATTTGCTATGAGGTGGCATGGAAACTCATTCCTGTTGTGATAGTCTTTTTATATTCATTGCGCATTAATCATAGGCTGGATTAACCGGCAACCCACTTACAAAGTCTACGTATGAAGAACTGTGTAATGGCTTTATAATTGTAATGGTTCCACAGGACACATTTTAATTTTCCTTCAGCCTTTTGTATGCCCCTGAGTAGCGCTCAGTTAGTAAGCCCTATGACTTCAATTTAGGGCAGAATGTAATTGATCAAAATCTTGGGAGTTGATGGAGAGTAACACAAAAAAAACTCCAGGGTGTTTTGCCTGACAGGCAAATGCTATTGTTGAYGTGGCTGCAGTTTCCTCAAAGACAGTGCCTGCCTCTTTGGAGGAAAGTGTCACCTGACTCAGCCCAGATACTAGGGAAGGACTGTGATTTTTCCCCCCCCACCTCACCTGTAGAGGAAACTTCCAGTATTTTTGTTTTTCCTTTGTCTTTGTGCTTATGGAGAGCAAAGAGCAGGACTACTTGTCTGCTGTGAAGATCTGTAAAAGAAGAAAGTTGGTTTACTTCCTTTTTTAACTTACCATATAGTAGTGCTCTTCCTGGAAGAGCTGTCCTTTGGAACTAGCACCTGAACCAAATCCAGCCCTACTGAAGCCTTCAGAATTTGACTTAGTGGGTACGATCCTCAGTTCAGTTCCTATTGTTGCAGAATGCATTGCACCTGACTCCTGTGCCATCAGTAGCTGTTGCTGAGCATTGTCATCTTATGCAGAAGGCAGGTGGCGTCTATCTCTTGAGGACGGTATTTCATGAGCTGTTGTAGAAGACTTGAGAGCCAGAGGTCACTGGAGCTAGTGGCCCATGAGTGGGCACAACAGAGGCTGTTTGGTCATAGCCTGATTATCACTAGAGGGAGCTGGTGAAAATCTTGGGGCTCTTTGTCTTCCGAGCACTTGCAGAAAGTCCTGTGGGCAGGATCTGACCCCTGAGGAGATGACTATGCAATGGAATACTACTCTGGAATGAACATGTGTGTAATTCTGCAGCATTAACTTCCATGTTTAGGTGCACTGGTGACATGAATACTTTTAGCTGTAATAATAGTTCAAAGGAATGTAAAACTCCTAATTCAGGAACTTAGTCTCTCCCCACCCTCCAAACCAAACTGCAGTTCATTAGAATGGCAACACATATATGAGTTAGAAGGATCTTGTGAAAGGAGCAGCCACTGTGAAGCATTGTATGTAGTACAGGCACCATATGGCAGACAGGTATTTTGTACATCTCCAGAGAATACACTCTCAGTTATATTGTTCCAGTATGTTTCCTTTAAAAAAGACTAAGAATTAATTAAAACATAATCAGTGTTAAATGTTATTTTCCTCTGCTTTTCTCCATTAAATGTTGCTCAGATTAAAAGGGATCTTCTGTAGTCTGATTTATTCTTCAACTGTAGTTTTAACTGTTTTTTTTTAATTAACATTCTGCTATTAAAAATGTGTGCTACGTCTGTATAGCATTTTTGAGGTCTTGATGTGCCCGGTGGAGGAACGTGACCATGAAATAGTTGCCTCTATGATTGGCAGCTGTTTCAAGGACCAGCTGGTAGCAAAAATTCAGTGCACTGAATGTATATTGTTAAATGAACTTTTAAGTTCCAATTTAAATGATAGCAAAGGTCGATGGAAGAGCGTGAGTGCAGTTTAAGAAATCATCTTTCAAGAGTCTTGTGGTCATGTCTAATTTGCTCTTCTGATTGTGATGTACGTGATCCAATTACTACTGATGCTGAAAGATTTGCAAGCAAATACAGCATGCTGCAATATCAGTCATGATAACATGAAAGACATGTTAATTTTAAACACTGCATTTTACATTTTACTGCTATGGAATGAATACATAGACTGTTCTAGCCAAGCAGTAGTTGTGGGATCATTCAGCAAGAATAATTCTAAAAGTTTTTAACTGGCATGAACTTACTGATGGCTAATTCCAGAGACAAGACTGATGAACAGTGCATGAAGCATATGCTAATGAAACAAAATGGGCAATGAAATTTGTTTCTTTTCTTTTTTCTTTCCTTTTTTTGAGCCTACAGATCTAAAATATATGATAGAGGTAATCTTTTTTTTTTTTTGCTAGGTTAGAGGTAAGTAGAAAACTACTCACAGGATCGCTATATGAGAAACACAAAGGTGCTTGATGATTGACTTAATCCTGATATTTTTTGTTCCATGTTCTCTGAAGTGTCAGAATTGTTCAGTAAAAGACATCCATCTGTTTTATGCATATTGCTACAGGGGAGGGGAGTTACAAAAGTGGCACACTTCAAGCCTGAAGACAGTCTGTCCACCCTGCTGTGTTATGCGGAGATATGTATGCGAAGCTAATCCCAATTTTCTGATTCATACAGCCATTACRTGCACACAGTATAGAACAGAGTACGATTATAGTACAGTGATAATGCTTCATGCTTGTTTTGCAAGAATGTCACAATTTTAGGGATAGTCTAGAAATATAGAATGCCAACCTGTGTGTAAATACTACAGTCCAAGGGAAACAAACTTTTGTTGGTCATTTTGCATGGCCAAGATTTCACCCACAGTCTGGCAGAAATAGAAACAGAATTTGTCTTATGTCCTACTTTTATCATAATAACATTGTTACAAGAAGTAATGATTGCAGGCTACATCATGGTTTTTATATGTCACCAGAAGACAGGTTTTTTTGAAGTSGTTTATTTGATTGTGGAATGATGTTACAGAAGCACTGCAAGTCTGGGATCAGTAGTAGTTGTTCTTAAGTAAGGTTTATGGGCTCTTCTTTAGAGAGAGGAATTTCTGGACACTCATTTAGTGGTAGCTCTGCCCTGATTGTAAGGTTTTGAATCTCCAAGCTGGTTGGTTAAGTGTCAAAACTACTTTTGTTGCATCACTGCTGACTCCTTCTTAGGTCAGCATTATTACTAATAAATTAAATCTTCTCTATATGTGTCAATATGTGTGGTTGCATAAAAGTGTGAGCACTCGCTTCAAGCTGACGACTTCTACGGTTCAGATCGGTTTTCTGTCTCAAAATGATGGCAGAAATAGCAAGCGAGCATATGCATGTGTGTTATAGCTGTGTAAGGAGTGATTAATTTTATGTTCAGTGATCTGTCTCATGGCAGTTGCCCCTCCTCAGAAGTAGCTCATTAGTTCATCCGAGGAACTGTCATGTAATTAATAAAGGTAATCTGGAAACTTTCTTCTGGCTGTGGCCAGGAGACCATAGACACCAAGGACTTCAGGGGAGCAGTTTCCCCTTGTGACTGCCCAGGTGGAGTTTGCTGATCGACATGCACTTGTGAGGCGGCTTGCCTGAGGACAATTACAGCTACAGCACAGTGTTTTTGTGGATGATGGCTGGAAAACATGAGCAATGCATCACTTGGGCAGTGAGAAATGGACGGTAGCATGGATGGGTGTTTCTCCATTTGATTAAAGGGAAGTCACGGGTGTTCCTAAGGTCACTGGGAGCTCTGTCTGAACAGCTGGCCAAGAGGCTTCCCTTAGTTTAGCTAACAGGTGACTGCATATTCATCATACATTCCCAGCAGTTCTCTGAGCTACTATTTGCCTCTGTGAGCAGTAACCCACTAAACAGTAGGAGAAGAACAAATGAGAAAAGCTTATAAGGGAATACAAGTGTGAGTTCATAACCTGTGTCAATACACGTGCATTGTGTTCCCCAGTCTTTCCAAATGCATCTGTGCAGCCCATGCTATTATTTCCCAGGCTGTGTCTCATCTACAGATGCCATGCAGTTACCACACCCTGCCAGTGCTTCCACAAGAGGTACTTCCCTCCCATTAACCTTTTGCTGATGGTGGCTGGGACCAGAAGTTTTGCAAGAAAAGTTGTAATGAGAAACTCTCTGGTAGAAGTTGTAGCGTAGGGTGTCCAAATGGCAATGATATTAGTAAAGCCCCCTTGATTCACATCTGACCAGCTTTTATAATGTAAAAAAATTATTTACTTCAAGGCTTTTTTTTCTTTAGATTGTTTTCAGGGTAATTGGAAGACATTTGTCATGTGTCTGTTTCAGCTGTGTCTCTTGATCACTATTGTGTCTTTTAGCAAACCACATCTAGGGGTGGCTGTCAGGCAGCATAAAGCAGTAGGACTGGCCATTTGGAGTGTTAGAAGAAACTATTGGGAAGAAATACATTATGCTTTTCAGTAGAACCACATCTTTCTTTCCATCTTTCTGGCATCTTTAATTTAAATCAGGAGATTGCTTATATTTGCTCAGAAAACACTGATGGCAGAAATGGTTGTTGCAAATGTTTTATCCTTTGCCTGGTTATAAGGAATGAGAACCTCTTTAGGTGCTAAAATAGTAAAAAAAGAGCAACATTCAGTTTGGGAAGGATTAGCAAGATTAACACTGGGGATTTGGGATAGCTGAGCTATAAAAATCTCATTTCCATGAAGGGAATAGCAGCCAGACTGTCCTGACCCATGTGCCAGAGAGCTAAGGAAAGAGTTCTGTGGCATCCTCGGAGCACAGGAGTCTTACAGCATACACGTGCAATAAGTTCAAATACAGTAGCATGCCCAGTGCCCAGTCAGGGAAACTGAGCCCAGTCTGTGTGACTCTGCTCTTGACAGCATGCTGACCCTGACATGATGGGTCTGCCGTCATGACAAGTAGTCTGTCTGACCACTTCTGTATTTATTATCTGTATTTTGCAGATACCCTTCCCTCCCGGCCCCTCTTGATTTCCTCTTTAGTAGAGGGATATGGGTGTTTCCAGGATTCCTGTGGGCATTAGAATACGTTAGTGAAGTCCAGAGATCTCCTTTTTTGTATAGCACTTTTCTTTGCTGTTGCAACTCAATTTCTTCTGTTGATTATGATGAATGACTTCAGGAATATGGCTTAGGGCAGAGGTGCTAGATGTGGTTGTAGTGGAAGTAATTTGCTTTTGTAGGAGAAATGTGATACTTCACAGTTTTCTTTTTCTTGATAAAATTCTGTGGGTTTGTGGGTTTTCTGGATTTTTTTCTTTTTCCCCCCTCTCTGCAAGTATTTGGTAACTTTGCAGGTTGTGGTAACTTTGGCAGTCTTTGATAATCTGCTTCTCTTTACAATAGGTAAACTTAGGACTTGTCCAAAAATATAGCAAGGGTTTCGAATACACCCCTGAGCTGGAGGAAKTAATTTCTGTTACTCCTGTCGTGCTGGTTGAGGAGCAGATTMTGGTTTTGTTTACACTGGTGTAAACTCTGCCGTCTCATGGTGCTGCAGCACGTCACAAGCCGCAGTTTGGGCCCTGCTGTTCCTCAGGTTGATGAGAAGCTCATGTTTGGCTACTGCTTGTGTGTGGGACAGTTGCATCATTTAAAACTCGACGTGCCCATGCGTTCCAAAAATCCACCACTGCTCACTTTGCCCAGCGGTAAAATTAGGCATGAGAAGTAAACAAGCTCAAGATTGTTGTAACCTATATGATTATATAGGAGCATGAACTGAAATACTATTGTATTGTTTGGGGGGGAGGTGGTAGTAACTGCAGACTGCAATGCCCATGCAATGTCCAGCATGCTTGATATGTACAGAATTGATTTTAAACACTGGAAGTTCTTGATTATGTGAAATTTTATTTCAAATCAAGTGTTCAGAAAACAACTATACAGGTTATAAATAGAACAGATTTAAAATCTACATCCCAGTGGCCAGATGTGTGGGGTGGGGGGAGGGTGTTGGGTGGTGTCTTTGATGAGGGGGAGTGGTTTGATTTTTTTAGCATAACACAATAAAGGGAGTTTTCAGTTGAGCAGCTATCTCCTTCTGCAGAGGAAACTTGCAGAACGATGTTTATGCTTGTTTTAGTCATCAGAGGTGAAGTGCACAATAATGGTAAGCCTATGTTTCTACAATTGGAGGATATTTCTCATAATGAAGGAAGTCTCCAAGGTCAACAGCTACAATACCCGGAGAACTTACATCACAAAACCGCATCTGCACAAGACAGCTTTCTTCCCCCCCGCCACCCCCCCACCCCACCCCCTTTCTTTTTGCGCACTCTCTCACAGCTTAAGTGTTGCTCACATCACTTGCAAGAATACCATGGATTAGATTTGGACTTCTGTTTACAGTGTTATTTGGGGGGGTGGGGGAATACACACACCCAAAACCAAAAAACCTGAATAAGTATTTTTTCCCCCTAAATAATTGAAAGTCTCACTACAATCTTCTAATATCCTGTACCTTCCCAACTCAATTTGTCTAGCTACTGCTTTTGCAATGAGAACTACGTTGCATTATGATGATGGCAGCAGCAGCACCTCCCAAATCTAGTCTGGGCCTGTACATCTCTTAGTTATCTTCTATCATGTGATAGTAGTGGGCATGGTAGCTCATGCCTCTGTGTTGAGCTGTATGCATGTAAAGAAGGAAGCTTTTGGCTATTTTAGCAAAATTTGCATGATGGAAAAGAGAGAAGGCTAGATCTTAATTTTTCCAGGTCACTTTGTATCTCCACTTACTGTGCAAATTAATGTTACTGGTACATGTAACAGTTTGGAAACCCCTGATATAACACATTTCTCTCTGTTTCGGGGTTTTTCTTTTTTGCGTTTCTATTCATGAAATTTCAGTGCAAGGACTGTATTTTATAATCCTTTTCCTGAAGCAGTATTTTTCACCAGTGTTTGCTCGGTTTAGCTTTAACAAATGGCTGTTAATCTAAATTCAGCTTGTCTTATAATGGCAAGAACAAGGACACTCCTTAGAAGCCTACCTGTCCATTTAATTTGTTTTCCAACCTCCTGATGAGGTTTGCTCTTATTCCATCAACAGGATAGCACTACCTGTCCATTTAATTTGTTTTCCAACCTCCTGATGAGGTTTGCTCTTATTCCATTAACAGGATAGCAAAGTGAGAGGTTGCTCTACATACTCCTCATTGCTGTAGACCTTACTCTATTTATACCCAAAACTCTGACTCAATACTGTTGAAGTCAGCTGAGTCTTTCCCTGGCTTCAGGTCGTTCTGAATCAGTCTATAAACGTAAAAGTCAAAGCTGCTTCTCACAAAGAAAACAAAATCTTTTTCCTTCAGTTCCTAACAGAACTTGTGTTGTGGTTTAAGCGTGTTGTTCATGTCTAATCATGTTCACTGGTGATCATTCCAAGCATCATATATTAGAGTGAAATTACCTAGTATTCAATATTTCCTTGATTGCATTTGGTTTAACAACAACTATTGCATTTAAAAAGGGTGGTGGCGTTCTGCCATCCCTGTTTCCTCACTCTGCAATTGGGAATGGTAGTTATGAAGAGTTGTAAACGTCATCCAGGTAGCTAGGTAACCCTGAGTATTTAAGGAGGTGAAAATAAAGGCTGATCTTCTTTTAGGTGTGGACAGGTATGAGATAGGTTGGATTGGACTAGTGAAAGAAGGATTTGTAAAGCTGAGGACATGTGTTTTGGAAGGTGTGCTAGATGTATTGGTTATAAATTGCTCATCCTTGCCTTGCTGAGCATCGTGGCCAACATTTTACTTTATTTTCCCAATGGCGAAACAAGATTTGCTTCAGAGCATCACCTCGGCAAATACGTGGAGTGCCTTCATGGCATTCTAGGTGGAGGCTTTTTGGTAAGTAATGAGCTAGTGGTTTCTTTCAAGATTATTTTGGAGCTACTTGGTTTCTTTGGTTTCTTTACCAATTACATTCATTTATTGATCGAATATCTCGTCAGCTGGAATCTCTGGAGCTGTATCAAAAGAAATGAGCTGTTACCCCATAGGTATTATTAGTTACTATTGGTTATCTTATCTGAAATGTTATGTCACTTTAGAGAAAGTCATAGGGTCTAGGTCACAGAATCCAARTGAAAAACTGGAACCAAGCTTCTCAGCGGGTCACAGTTTGCATAAAGGGTTAAATCTTACATTTTTGTTATATTTTTGAACTATTCTCCTTTTAAATGTCCCTAGATAACTAGCATTTAGTACAATTCCTTAATTTCTGTTATCTGATACGTTGACAGTTATTTCTCTGCCTTAGCTCTTTATTCAGAGGAATTGAGTGGCAGTTATCAAAGCTTTGCATTCAAGTAACAGCAAAGGATGAAGAATTGAGTGTGTTCATTGTAGGACATTGTTAATCTGAAGCTATTATTTTCTACTTTTTCAATTTTGTGGATCACATTGTAGCATATTTAGGTTCCAGGCTTTCTTTTTAATTTGCTTTTAAATGTCCCCTTAGAAATAGGCTACAGATGTCAAGGTGTCTGCAAATCACAGGTTGAAAACGGTTGCATGATAAGGCCCTCCATATTGTGAGAGGTGCTTACAGCTGTGTTACAGCCCCATTGGAACCCAGACTGGGATTTGCGAAGACTGGGATTTACACACAGAATAATACAAGTGAAATCGAGAGAACTGTTCCTGGAACACACTTGTACAACCTTTTCTGGACCTGCAGCGTTGGGGCTCAGCGATAGGTTTGAGTAAGGGCTCACAAATATGTGACTGTTCAACTGGATAGTTTTTATTTTAGTGTCTTGTTAAGTAAATCTGTGCAGTTTGGAGATAACACTTTGCTCTTTCTTTATGGTTTTCCAAGGTACTCGTGGGTGTGGACTCTTTGTAAGTGCAAACTATTATAAAGTCTGGTTAGCGCTGGTGGGGAGGATAATCTGTTTAAGCAACTCTGCTCCTTCTTGATTTTATGCTAAAAGCTCTGGAGTATGGATGATTTATGTTTCTTAACAGATAGCTTCTGCTTTGTTACTCTGCATTTCTGTCACTGAAAACTGGTTGTGAAAACCTAGAAAAAGCTAGATGTCTGTAATGAGATGCTTGCCTGAATTGGGCAAAATATTCCTAGACTTTCTACTCTAGTCAGACTGGTTTGTCGCACAGGCAGTGATGACTACTCTTCCGTAACTAATACGTTGGTAGTAGTTGGGGTTTTTTTAACAAAATAATTATGAGAGACTTATCTTAGTCCTTACCTTAGCCCTCATTTGGCAGAAAGTGAGTGCGTTTTTTCGCAAAGCATTTTATTTGTAGGATACGGCCTTTAATGTGAACAAAAATTTTTAAAGCTGAAGTACTTTAAATTGCAGCAATACCACAGCAGGCTCTTTATCGACAGGCTCTTTATGCACTTAAGTGCTGTGTATCCACAAAGCAGAAATAGAAATATACCTATCCTGATGTTGGCACTACTTACACCAGTAGAGAGATGCCTACTGTGTTAAATAGGAGTAAAGCTGAGTAATCTATACAGCCTGCCCCCCCCCTCCCCTGCCAAGAAGCAATATAAATGAATGGAGTGTGAAGACTATGTTTTATTTGCCCTGTCTGTGCAACAAAACAGAAGAGTGTGGTTTGCTCTGTACCTAGGTACTCATTCCAGCTGCAGTATTCATTGGGCTTCACAACGATGACTGCTGTGGGTGCTTTGGCCATGAGGACTGTGGGAAAAGCTGTGCGGTAAGTGAGCCTTTATGCTCCAGTCCCAAATAATCCCAAAGACAAGACGATGGCTGTATTGAAAGTACATGTCTCTGTTTGCTGTGCAGATGCTGTCCTCAGTTCTGGCAGCSTTTGTTGGGATCCTTGGTTCTGGATACTGTGTAATCATTTCGGCACTGGGCTTGTCTCATGGACCATATTGTTTTACTCACCTAGAAAGAAACTGGATCTATCCTTTCACTGAATCCTCTGGAGGGTAAGTTGTCTGTTCTTGAGGATGTTATATCTTCCCCCAGGTACACCTGGTCTTTATTCCAGTACCTTTCAGCAATATCCAGTAACCATATACCAAAATCCATTCATAAGCTTATGCTTCTCACTTGCTAAGAACTGAACAGATGGTGTCAGTTACCCACGCTGCTATCATTTAAAACCAAAGCAATATAAATCCTCTGTCCTACAAAAAGGGATCTGAACATATATATATGCAATAATATCTATATACCACATACTGTTCATGTCCATGAACATCTCTAACATAAAGTATAAAGTTTTAGGACGTTGAGGGATTTACAAACTATGAATAGCGGTTGCTATGAAATTTGTCTTATCATTTGTGTAAGAATCTGTTTTGTGAGGCTTGCTTCTGAAGTTGCTTCGCGTCAGTGTAAACTGGCATAATAGCTTCATTAATGACAATGGCATAGAACCTTTGTAAATGAAACTAGAAAGGGTTTATAAGAATTTTTTACACTGCAGGGTGGGGAAGGCCAGAAGCTCTTAATTATCCCTAATTAGGGTTCTCCAGCAAACCAAGCCTATGTAGCTGAGTTGCATGCTATTCCCCATTAATCCCCACAAATCCTGTAGGGTGGAAGAGAATTTGGCTTGGATCACGACATGCTTTTACAGTGTTTGTATGGTTGGCAACCTCGAGGCTGTTTCTAGTAACAGTTTATGGCTGATGCTGGACTAGAGACAGTTTGAGTACTAAGAAGCAATATAAAGATCCTTTGCAGCAGAGAGTTTGAATTTTACATTTCAGCTGCATCTCTCCCAAGAGGGGGCATTCCTCCTCCCCCATCCCCCCAACCATGACTGAATATAGAAGAACTGAGTTAAGTCCTTGCTGAAGGCTCATCAGTGCTGATGTTCTGAAGATGTGGGTGAGGAGTAGCAGCTGGAATACTGCAGTACCTCTCTAAATTTGTTCTCTTTGGCTCTTCCAGTGTAGGCGTGTGAGGCCCCAAAGATAGCAGCGCAAGAGAGGAAGTGACCCATTTGCTTCAGATCAGTAATTGCTGTCTTTAGAATAAAGGCCCAGTCCTGAAAAGCTCTGTGGTTGTTTTGAGAAACAGCTTTGCTCTTCCAGCTTTCTTGAGCTTGTGTCCGACTTTAATCAGTAATAGAAGATTCTGTCTTTATAGCTTAGATATTTTTTTTAGAGGAAATTAAGACTTAACAAAAATGTATGGTTGATAGTTCAACATGTTCTTAAACAGAGCAAACTTTGCATGAAATAAACCATTGCATTTTTTATTCCCCCTTAGAGTGATTATCCTTGATGCAGTTACAGACTAGGCGTATTGTGGTTCTAGTGTATGATAAGCATCCCACTCTGGCACAATGTTAATATGCTTTTAATTGCTGTGTACAGGTACTTGTTTGAGTATAACAAGTGGTCTGAATGTCAAGAACCTCAAAACATCGTGCAGTGGAACGTCACCCTCTTTTCCATCCTCCTTGTCTTGGGAGGAATAGAGTTCATTCTGTGCTTTATACAGATAATCAATGGCATTCTTGGAGGACTGTGTGGGTTGTGCTGCAGYCATGAGGAGGTAAGCCATTTGTAGTTATAACCACGCTTCTCAGATGAACATGAAACACTATTGTTACTGATGCTATTGTTACTGTGGACCCTTACTCAGCTGCTATTTTTTAGGTATTCTTAAGCAACAATTCAGCGTACAACTTTTTTTATAGCCCTGTTCTGCTCAGCATTTTCATGTAGTATTTGACCACATGCTTTCAGCTGATTCCTCAGCTGTCACAGTGAAGTTAGTCTGCATGCAAGGCTTTTTTTCCCTCCTGTGGCACATGTTGTCATTAGCACTATATAGGTGATATAACTGAAATACAAATCTCCTGGTGGTGGCGGTCTTTGCCATAGCCTAAACCATTGTTGCATAGTGTGGTGCAGTTTTGTGGTGGGCTGCTTGTTCTAACTATGTTGCTGTAGCCTTGTATTTTGCTCACAGCAGCTGATAGACTACTGAGAATATGCTGTATGTAATGAAAACCGCAGCATCCTGGCCTTGCTTAGGATAAGAGAAGGAATTAAATTGCACATAGCTAACAAAACCTGCAGACAGATCTGAAGGGTTTTTTGAAGGTGGGGTTTTTTTTGAGTGAGGAAGGGGAATTTCTTCCAAACTTCTTTAGAGCCTTGGTAGACAGTTTGAGCATGTTGTTAAAATCAGTATCATAGTGGTAGCGTTGGAATTGCAATGGTTTAAGGTATGAAGGAGATATGACTTATATCACACACACATTATGGCTAAGAATGTGTTTCACATTTTTAATTTACATAGTTGAATGTTGGGGCTCTTTCAAAGCTATTACTGTCTTCTCACTCCTGTCTTCCATGCTGTAACTGCAGTATAAAAGAGCCATGCTATGGTTGTCTAAATGTGGTCAGGTTAATTTTAGCTTTTATAGTTGGATACAATATTAGCATTCCTCCCCTTAATACGTTTCTTTCTTTTTTGTTCCCTCACAGACATACGTTTGCTAGAAACCTGACAATGCATTGACATCGGTGCATGTGTGTGGTGTATTGAGTATTCTGTGGGTTTGTTGTTTGGTGTGTTTTTTTTTTTTTTTTTTATATTCCATGCATACTAAAATGCACATTGTTTGTCGAACCGTGATGTTGCCATCAATTTAACTGATTGGGCTAGCCTTTGTTGTTGGAGTCATATGCAGGTCTTCCACTAACCTTCCTGTATCTGAAGGCAAAATGTATCCTGAATTTCTTTGGCTCATTTCATCTTAGTACGGGCAACTGCCTGAACACGTCACTAAAGATGCTGCTTTTTTTGTTTTTTCTTTCTACTGACACAACAGCTCTATACTTTATGCTGCTTTCCCAGTAAAGTTGCAATTTCATTCTGATGTTGGAAAGAACACAAACCCAACCTAATCTGCCCTGGATATAAATGAATACTCAACTGGAGCAAAAACAAAGCAGCAGTAAAATGTAAATGATTGAGGGCAGATACATGCACTTCACCTTTTCAGGATTTTTCTGAACTTCTCCTGTATTTCACAAATAAAGATTTGTATTAAAAATACCCAGCAGGTGTCAGTGATTCTTTCCCTGCCCATGCTGAAACGCTGCTTTCCTGGTCTTGAGTAAAGGACAGTGGTGGCACGAGAACATGGATATAAAGCAGTCAGGTTATAACCTGCTTTTTCTCTCCAGCAGGCTCTATCAGAGTGGGAACTGCTTCGCTGTTTGGTTTAGATCATTTAGCCAAGCCAGGCAATTGTGCATCAACAAGGGTATGATCGTTCAAGGACAGCTCTGTGACAGATACAGCTGTGTACGTGGAGTCTTGTTCCTGGGTCTGGGCTAGCAGCCCATTGCTGGTGGCTGTTCCAAGGGCTGGAGGGAGGTTCCCGCGCAGYGGAGCCTCACTGTGTCCCTCCTGCTGCCCCCCCCAAGGGGGGCTTACCTCCTGACTGCTTAGTCAGTGTCTTTAGACAAAACAAAATGTGGGTCTGGGTCCTGTGTTTCACCTCGCTCAGCAGACCCCCAGGCATAGCGGTGTTCAGAAAATACAGTGCAAATTCAGGTCAGCAGTGATGGATTAATCTGAAATATTTGACTTCACCAGTAAGCAGCCTGAAGGCAGTATTCTAAGATCCTGTGCAAGAACCTCTGAAGCATGGCTTGTAGCATGTAACARTGAATGTTTATCACATTGTAAAGTAAATCTGAATGCCAACAGCATTGCTGGCAACATCAGTATGCTACTGGCAATGCCATTTTTCAAGCAAAAAACAAAAGTGACATGCCATTTATTTAAAAGAAATGAGGCTGATTACCATTATTGTTCAGTTTTGGAATCTAGCAGTTAATGTCATCTTTGAAAACAGGCAAGTTAGTTTCTGTTTATGGGAGAAAAAGAATTTCCCATGGGTGTCAGTGTGTGCTTAGTCCTATTTGTAACTAGGACGGTGGTCTTTAAAGGTAGCCAGAAACTTGAGGTGTGTCTCAGGCTGTCCTCACAGACAAGTCTGCCCAGTACAAATATGTATCTGAAAAAAATAAATTAACTCTGAAAACGAAATTGCACACACACATCCACAGCAACAAAAGAACGCACAGATGGGAAAAGTTTGTGTTTAGAATCTCAGGATATCTGCTTCTTGCATACCATTTATTCATACATAAATACATAGAAGTAGTTGAGGGCAGTCTTTAATACCATTGCTGCTTGTTGTGTTTATTCCTGTCTTGCTCTGCTATGGGAGGGAGGAGAATATGCATGTGCACGTGTGTATACACACACAAAATTCCTTGCTGCTGCGCAGTATGGTATCTTTGTATGTGAAGCACTGTTTGAAAAAAGATCTGCAAGTTTAAATTAAGTGTGGAGTGAGAGGAGGAGGAAAAGAGGGTCTTGATGGAATAGGATATAATTCCCATGCTATTTATAGATTTTTGCCTTTATGCTTGCATAATTGTTACTTGTCTTTCTGGTACACACAACTAATTAAAGAATTGAAACAATTTTAGAAATTCCAATGGACAGAATGATTAGGCTAGAGTTTAGAATTAAAACTTCAGCTCCGATCCATGTAGCACTAATGCACAACATTACTACTAACTGTTTATGTTGTCATTTAGCAAAAAGCCAGCTGAATTCCTTTGTTGCCTGATGCATAAGACAGTATTTTGGGAGTTTTATCAGTTACATCGTGGAGAAGTGGTTGTTTTATGTTAAATTCATTTCAGTTAGTGGAGAAGTCATTCATCCAGAGTAAACATAGCTTTTTGGTAGTGGGCTTGGCATCAACTCATGGATATTGACAGCAAGAGGAAAGCAGTTCTTGCAACACTTGATATTTAAGAAACTGRTTGCCAGGTTTGCTTAATACTTAGCATAAAATGGTTGCTTCCTGTTCTAGCAGCATAGTGTGCCAGCAAAAAAAAAAACACACCTTGATTTAGTATTTGCAGAGCTTAGTTTAAATACAAAGTAAGTCATGGTGCAGACTGCTGTACTGCAGAATAGATGCTGTTTCAGGTGTCATTTTCAAAGTAAGTTTCTTCTGATCAGAACAGATTACTATGGGAAGTAGCAGCAAATCTGATTATAAACTAAGCTGCTTGCTAGTAATTTTGGCCTTTGCTTTTAGAAAAAAAGATTTCAGCCTATTACATGATCTCTGAGTTTTGTAATAAAGAAATCAGTCCTGGGGATGTGATGTGCCTGCTTTTAATTCAGCTGTTTTCACTCATCTGTAAGGCACAGTGTTGATGATATGAGTTCTGTCCATGCCTGTGAGCCTGCAAAGGGAGGTTTGCCACTAATTTTGATTAGAGGGAGGCCTGAAAAGAGTGTCTGTACTGATTAGGGAGTAAAACAGGAAATGTGGGAAGATCCTCAGAGTAAGGTCTGAGGACTTCAAAATGAAATCTCCTAGAAAAAGAAGGGGAGAGGGAAACAGGGGAGAGTCACAGTAGAGAACGGGTAGAAAAATGGTGTAATTGCATGAGTACCACCATGACCGTTTCCTTGGGTGATCTCATTCAAAGCAATAGGAAGGAATTAGTTATAACATGCAACCCAAACAGCTTTTATGAGATCATGAGAGAAGCCTCGTGTGTGGAGAGCCTAAAACAGCTCATGAGGAAACAGAAGGAAAATATGCCATGACATCATTGCTTCTAAAATCAGCCTTCTCGCCTTTGATAGAGCCCCAATTTTTTTGTTTTCTGAGTATGACTTTCCTATTGAGTAAACCCTAAGCTCATTCTTGAGTTACTTTTCTGATGACTCACAGGGGCATGGAAAGAAGGGTTGGTCGTGCTGTGAGCATTCAAACAGTTCTGGCTCTGTGTTACTGGGATGGATGTTTAGTTGCTTAGGGAATGATGACACGTGAAAATGGGGAAACTGTCTGGCTTTGGCTTTGCACAGTGCAAAACAGCAGGCATTTCAAAAAACAGCCAGACCTTTTGTCCTGTACAAGAAGTCACGTGTACTTAGGTCAGATCTGTAGCTATGCATACTCAGCTGTAAGCACAGAGTAAAACAACTGGAGAAATGKCAGGCTTTAATTCATGAAACAGTTCAGCTGCATAATGCTACGGAAAAGAGTAATTAATTAAAGTGTGACAATAAGTCTGCCTGGCAGTTTCTAACCAGCGTTATTTGGGCTTCTGTACTCTCTGCAAAGTGGCTGAGACCCAGCTTGGTGGTTTTGTGAGGCTGCCCCATGTTAGCAGCAAGTGTTGGTTCACCCTTAGGGCCGTATCTGCCAAGCTTTGGTATTAATTCTTTGTCCTGTGAGGCAATGTGTGGCCTTCTGTACAGAGACTGGACATGTTTATCATTTRACAGCCCCCTTCCCCGTGTAATTAGAAAAAATTTTCAGCTGTAGTAAGGCTGAGCAACCTGCCTCATGTCACAGAATATCTGCATCCTAATCTGTGCTCTCGGGAGGAGTGTGTTTCTAAGCAGTCACTAGGAAATGAGATTTTTGAAGTTCCTTCCTGAGTCTGACTTCTAGACATATTTCATTTGGAAGATCACAAAGGAGGATCTTTTAGAAGGGAAACTGCTACTTAAAGACACATGCTTAGAAAGGACAATGAGTTTAGACAGCGATATTCATCTATTGTTCTCCTAACTGTTAAGCACTTCGCTATCTCTGGAATCACAGCCAGTCACCAGGTTCCTGTGAATATGAAATGACTGAATCAAACTGAGGAGGTCAAAACACTTTTCATATTTAAAATCTTGTAGTCTTTTGTTAGCTTAGGAGAGCAAAACTTCTAAAGTTCTTGAGAGATGGCTTTAGAGACATGTGGAAGCTGTTTGAGTTGTCTGCTGATACCTCTTGCACTTTGGAGTATTGTTGTTAACATCCTATTATACTTCCCTAATGGGAGAGCTTTACATGCTGCCAGTTACCAGCTTCCCAACTACGTGTGGTATTTTGAAGGAATCTGTTTCTCAGGTGTGATGGTAAGTGTTGATTCTATGGATTTTAAATGAATTGCAATCTACTGCAAATAACACTGGGTTACTCTGCAGCAATGTAATTGTACTTTTAAAGAGAATATGGATTACTTTGGCAAAAACTCTGCAGGAATAAAAACTSGATCAAACTGAAAAAAATGTGACTATCTGAATGACTCGCTATGTATACTCTTTAAATTAATGTAAGTGGTTTTGCAGGGTTGATTTTTTTTTTTCCTGCTGGCTTTTTGTTTATGTGTAATTTACGCTTGTATTATGGAGGCAGGCACTATGTTGATTTAATCCTCTATGGAGATTGAGTTAGAGCTCTTTTACCAAAACAAAATGAAACAAAAACGAAAAAAGCTTCTTATAACTGTTCAGATGTTTTTAAGAGTTGTATGCAGTCCAGCATTTAGAGGACTGGATACAGTTCACAACATATCAAGTGCCACTGTTGTTAGGCTAAATACAGAAGATTGTGTCACTGTGATTGGCATAGGATTTTCTCCATTACATTTGTAATACGCTCATCTGTAGTAATAAACTAACACAGCTGCTCATACTGCTTGCTATGTTTATAAAGAACTGTAGCTTCAGGGACAGAAAGCAGTTATGTAATAAAAGTGCATGCACACAATCAGTATTTTAAAAGGTCTCATCTGCATAAGTAAGGTGTTTTTATGAAGGTGCTGAACTGGGAGAGTTATTAAAACATGAGACATTCTTTTGAAATTGTGCATTCTTCCTAAAGGGGAAGAAAAACCTTATCTTTTCTAGCAGAGGAAAAAACTATCAGGCAGAGAATTTGAACACAAAAGCATAGCTGAAAATCTAGGGAAAAGTTAACTGCAACAGTGACATACTTTGAAGCATTTTTAGCCTTAGGATCATTACCAGTTTATTAAAAACATATCTATTACCCTGTTACAAACAGGGCAGCAGCATGGGAGAGGATAGTGCTGTGATTCAGAAACATCCCTTTTCGCATTTCCCCTTTCAAACCTCCCTGAGTAGCAGTTTGTGGTTCTAGAGTCCAAATCTTATTTATTGAAATTATTCTAGTATCAGGTTTAAATAATCCAATAGTCTGAGAAAAACAGTATGGATACTTGACAGAGAAAGCAAATGAAAATCCAGGTGAATTTAACGAAAAGCTTGTACTACTGACTTTTTCTAGCATAACTGCATTGGTAAGGAAGGTGATACCCCGATCCATGTAACTGTGTCAGCAAGAAGCTGTTGAACTGATGTGGTTGTATCAATGAAATACCCTTCCTTTCATTGGTATTGATTTTTGCGAGCGTGGTTTTATTCTTTCAGTTTCACTGGTATAGCTGTGTTCACACTAGTAACACTTTGCTGTGATAGGAGACACTGTACTCTTGTCTTTCAAGTACAAGAAACAAGTACAGTGACAGCCTAATAAAAACAGTCTGGTTCCATGGTGCGCCTTGAATAATTGTGCTTTCTACTGARCTACTTTAAAATCCCAACCGAGTATAACAGATGCACTCCCTACCTTCCACAGGGGGAGACTTTGGCTTAATATCTGCAGTCATTTCACTGACCTTATACTGTCCCCTTATAGATTCTTCTGTTGGCAGTAATTCTAATAACACTGGAGAGTAGCGTGTTCTATCRGTGCTGCCAGAGTGAGAGCTGTAACAAAACCTACAGGGTGAGTCTGTGTTCTATTTTTGTGCACCTCTAGCATTTGTTCTGAGTGCCTTCCTGCTCCCGTGTTTCCAGCACATCCTTCTGCCCTCTCCTCTGCTCTATTTCTGCTTCATTTCACAGAGAAGGATTCTAAGCCGGGTTGAGAGGTCACAGAAAGTGTAGCTCCTTCCTTCTGATGCATAAGCAGGATGAAAGAAAAATAAACAAACAAAAATCCTTGTAAAATAAACTAAGAACGTAGAAGGCCTGAGAGTTTCGATGAAGTGCCCCAACTAAATAGCTTCATCCCCTTGCTTCTGTTATTTGGAAGCTATTTTTTTCCAGTAACGACTCAAAATACACTATCTGGCATGCAAACATGTTTATGCGTGGTTGTGTTCCTCTAGCATTTTGGGAAACAATTTTGTAAAAATGCAAGTTTAAAAAAAAAAATCCGCAAACAATATTTAACTGAGAGTTGTGAAACTGTCTTAAACTCTGTCTTAATCTTTATTTTGTATGTGTGTGCTTACTGTTCTTTACCTGGTATTTTTCTTTCTGAATATTGACAATTGGGACAATCAAATGTGAAATTCAACCCCAAGGAAGTAGCTAGGCAGGCTGAATGACTGCATTTGCTGTGGACACTGTCCCCACACAGTAATATTTTTCTCTCTTTACGTCAGAGTTTTATTTCAATTGTGCTAGCCCTGCTTGGAGTTGCTTTCTCTGGATACAGTTGCATCATTTTTACCTTGGGGTTGATCCAAGGCCCCTTCTGCAATTCATCAGGTGGATGGGATTACATCTTCAAAGACACTGCTGGAGGGTAAGAAATACCAGTGTAACTCTTCTGGAAGAAACTGTTCATCAAAACAATAGTCAGACAAGTTCTCTCAGAGTTTTACAGAAAATGGCACAGTCTCTTGAACACAAGACCTATACTGGTGAGTTAAGTTTTTCAACTTCTTGAATGAGCTCCAGAATCCTCAAAGAAAGGTATTTGCCTCCTTGTAAGGAAAGATTAAATGTAAGAATCTTTGTACTAATCAGACCTGGAGGTCTATCTAGCTAAGTGTCCTTTATCTGGTGGGGGTCACAATCATATGTGTAGTAAAGAATGTAAGATTAGAGTGAGTGTAGGTGGATACTTTCTCAGAATATTATCTCAAATTCCTCAAGTTTTTGGTTCAAAGATTATGGATGGCATTTTTATATTTAGTAACTCAGTAGGCTTCTCTTCAACTCCTAAAGCTCAATGAAGTCTGTGGTTTGGTCACTGGTAGTTTTTGCATACAGCTGCTGTATCTCATAAAACACCTAAATGAGGTTGACGAAGTGTTGTCTGTGTCCCAGTCTCTAGAGGCAATAAAGGTTTGTTTCAGATCTGTAATATGAGGCTGGTTTCGCAAGATTTTACATTCTCCCTTTAAAAGATCAAAGTTTTATAGGACTTGAATATTTCAAGTTGTATAATGCCAAGCTCTTCCAGCTGTATTTGAATGCACTGAGGGTTACATTTGTCAGAGGATCACAAACAAGTTCCTTCGGCGTCCAACAGGAATAGTTCCTAAACTATGGCCTTCTCTGACTTAAGCCGGCTTTATTTTAAAACACTGAAGAGCATCCTGCGATCTCTGCTGTGTATCACCAGCATTACCATCCCATTTGGAAATACAAAAATGAGAGTTTGAGTTCAACGTAAAGTGCCAGATGCTGAATAATGCACCCCAGATTTGGCTCAAAGCATTTCAGTTATGAATGTTTAGAAAAAAAGCAACTGACACTGAGCAAGTGAGTCTAACGAAGGTTCTTGCAATGGACCTCCAGCCTATAGCATGTCTCACAGTTAAAAGGGCACAGCTGGCACATGTCAGTTGTTCACATTACCATTCTCAAGGATGCAAAGCATGGCTCTAAAACAACTGGAAATCGCATGCGGTGGCACTTACCTCAGCTCTGCCATTTAGGCTGCACGCGCTGGTTAGAATGATGGCRCTGGGGTGTTCCTGCTCTCTGCATGGTACTCGTGTCAGCTGGACTTATCCTAAAGCTGAAATTAAATCAACAAAAGGAAAATTCCTGTTTTACACTTGGCTTCTGCCATTTGAAAAAAATGGCAGTGTCTTTCTCACACTTGGGTGTCTAACAGGGAAACTAATGAAGCAGGTGCACTTGAGGAAAATAAGTCTTTTCACTCAGCTAAGTTTGACAAACCTATGCAGGAGTTACGCTGGTGTAATGACAGTCTGGAGTCTGGCTCCTAAACCTGAAGCGTATAAAGCCCAATATGTTTTTTCTACATAGTATAGGTAAAATAATGTGTATTTAAATTGAATTGCATCCACCACATTTAATTTACTTCACATTGCTGTTTCTCTAATAGGTACCTCACAGATTACCCTGCGTGGTCTCAGTGCACTGAACCTGCTAACATAGTGGAGTGGAACATCATTTTACTCTCTATTCTGATAGCTCTTAGTGGACTGCAGTTGATCATCTGTTTTCTCAAAGTGGCTGCTGAGCTGAAACGGACACTCTGTGGGACCTATTCTGTTTTTGTCCAGGTAACAAGATATCTGAGGTAATTTCTTCAGCACCTCCGAGTCAGTTTAGCTTCAGCAATTTCTCTCAGTTGAGGACCTACCCTTTTGGTTTACGCATTCTCTATGCTACTGCATTTTTATTACCACGTTACTATTGTGTTTGATTCATCCACTAATTCCTTGTGGTATAGAGGGATTGGTGGCTGCTCACTCTGACCTTTAAGGCCAGGATTGAGAACAAAAAAATGTGGTTGGGCATTCAGCACCGATGCTGAGTCCATTACTCCTGTGTCAGCAGAGATTCTGGGCACCTTTCTTCTAGCATTCAATTTAAAGTCATTCTTATCAATGTCTGGGTTTCACAGCAAACAGACAAAGATGCAAGAGGTAATGTGTATCAGTCACGATCTAGGCATCAGTTTTTACTATGTTTTCAGTAAGTTATTGAAAAAATAACAGAGAGGGCTCAAGTGACTGATGCTGCTAACCTGCATGCTGGTGTGCAGTGGTGTGGTTTAGTGTGGCATTCAGTTTCCCCAGCTTTGGAGGTAGAGTGAAATTAGACATGCTTACCCCTCCCTGTCCATCTGCACTGGGATCAAGGCGCCCTCAGGGTTTTTATGTAGCCAACAATCTCAGTGATGACAGCTCGCTGGAGAAAGATTTCTAATTAGGAAAAGCAGCAACCCCCAAAAGCATGCATGCACACCCGCACACACATACGCACGTACATGTGTGTATACCTGCAACACAAACAGTAGGGTTAGTTCTGTCATGTAAGTGGGAAGCRCTGGGAGGGCAGAGCAGGTAGGACGGCAGTGCCGCTGCAGCCTGAAGTCTCCTGACCAGTGCTGGTCAGCCGGGGCACGGGAGAGGTCCCTGGGCAAGCAGGCAAGGAAGCGCTTCTTGCAGGAATTCACTCTAACAGCAACCTACGATAAGGTCGAGGCCTGAGGCAATTTCTCTCAAAACATTCCCCTTGCCAGTGAAAGAGCCTCATCAGCCTGAGACCCAGCCCAGCTTCCAGTGAAGCCAAAAGCAAGTCAGCTGTCCCTGGGCGCAGAGCAGGGTCACCTCTGGAGCCCCGAGTGTGTGTTGGATTTAGATTGGATGTGGATGTCGAACAGTCGAACAACTTACATATTAACTTGAAAAAAAGAGGGCAATTACTTCCTTCCTTTTTTATTTGCAGGCCGGGATTCTCTGAAAATACAAGGAAATCTTCACTCCCCCATCCCCCAGAAAAAGAGAGAAATGGCTTCTCCAACGTTTATGATGGTAGATTTGGGTGCTGCAAAGACAAATGAAACCCTTGTCTTAAATCTTTTTCTCTCAAGCTTCTTATTTTGGATGAAGTAATTTGAACTGTTTGACATCTACATTTTTCTAGTTGTTTTCTAACATGTCCATTTGTCCCTGGCAGTGACTCTTCATGGTTTTACGCTCCAGCTTGTTCTGACAATAGGAATGTTTGAATACCATGGAACTGCTCTTGTACTGAAATCACCTTTTTTTGAATAAACTGCTGTAAAACGGCTGTAGAACTGCTTTTATATTCCCCTCTTTTTGTTTAGAACATAGGAATACTTGTTGTTCCAAAAGGGCCTGATTCAAAGCCCAGTATGTCAGGAGGGGTTGTTCCCTTGAGAATTAGTGCACTGGATGAAGCCGTGATTTCTAAATGAATAAATTTGAGTTACAGACGGACTATGATGATCATGAAAGACAGCAACCTATCCTACTCATTCTGCCTTGGAAGTTCTTAACTGCACAAAGCAATTACTGAAAAAAGTCTATCAAGTCTTCCTGTGGTTTTAGAAAGGCATCCAGGCCTGATTGAAATATTAGATACACAGCTTTGAAGTCAGCCGTGCGAATTAGTACACGTTAATAGCTGCACTGGGTTTCTTTTTATTTTATACTCAGAGGAAAACATGTTTGTTTTTGKTTTTTTTTAATCAAGTATTATGTGACTTGAGGGAATATATGAAGGAACCTTGTGAGCACCCAGTGCTAACKTATTAATACTCTTCTAAATTCCCTGACCTTGCTGTAATGGAAGGCTAACGTTCTTGATAATAGTAATCAGACGAAAAAGAATAATCTGTTTTAAATTAGCAGCTAAAAAGTCTTTTTAATTTCTCAAAGAATTTTTATTTCATTTCCAGTGGAAATTCAGGGATTCATAGTAAAGTGGACATACAGCTCATTTGCAGCTGCATGGGCAAGATTTGGCTATATTCAGCACTCTGGTTTTGAGAGAATGAACACCCAGAGAAAAGTGAAATATGTGCTTCAGACTTGCAGTAATGCACGTATCCCTATTACATCAGAACTAGTGGGATTCGGCTATATCAACATCTACTATTAAACACTGTTAGAACTGCAAACCATACAATAGGTGGCAGCTGTGGGTAAGATATTTAGAAAAAATAGAGCTTATCAGTCATTTAATTCTGTTCCGAGACAATATTGAGATTTTACTTTGACGTTCCTTTATCAGATTGTTTTCAAAAGCTGATTTCCYGTAGGATTTGAAGAATGCATCTAAAGTTTTAATTGCTTAGTTTCTATTAAGTTGCAAGAAGTAATAAAGAAATTAATAATGTTTAAGAATGGGGCTAGTGTTTTGGGAGACGGTTCAAGGTGGCATGGATGTTCAGAGATGCGTGATAAAAAGGCGTGATTACAAAATGGGGATTGTTTGCAACTGCACACTTGTTTTTCCCTAGGCTTAAATATACATCATATCATATATCTACTTAAATTATAATCCCGCATTCTTATGGATTTGTGGATATTGTTTGCAGACAGAAGGAAAAGAAAGAGAACTTGGAGAATCTTTCTGATTTCATGCCTGCAAACCATGGAGCTGTTTGTTTTGAAAATGTTAGAAATATTTGAAAAAAGGTTTTGGTTATTTGGATGAAAACTAGTATGTGTGGGGTAGACATTCAAAGCAGAAAACCCCTAGAACTGCTACATATTCCTGAAGTGAATGGCACCATTTCACTGAAGAAAGCAAACAAACGGTATTCTATTCAGACTCCAGCTCCGCCATGGGGAAAATACAGGCTTATCTTTTGGCAAACAGGGTCTACTGAGATAGACTTTGCTATGCTGGATGAGAGCAATGAAATACCTTAAAGTTACACCTGGAAACTCTTAACCCTTTATCTTGCTTCTGTATGTGTCCTTTCCATTTTTCAATGACTTCTGTCTCTGATCATGGAAAGTCTTGGGCTTGGCAGACAGGAGACACAAAGAACAGTATCTAGTTTGACAGCTTTTTCCATAGTAGTAGTATTAGTGGCTGTACCTAACCACCGGCAAGGCTTGGCTGTCTTTAATTAATCCTTTTTTTTGTGAYTGTGTCTTGTAAATTTACATTTCCACTCTATGACAGGCTGATATCTCCTATTTTAGTGGCTTAAATCAAAGCAAGAGAAGTGTAATTTAGTTCTTGTTGGAGGTATTGATTCTGCAACCCTCTTTAGCCATAATCCAGATATTGGCATCTCCATTGCCATCACCTGACTCAACTGTGACTTGAGAGCTCAGCTTTTAAATGGGCAGTTTATTAATTTGAAATTGGTGGTAAGAATACATGGTGCCTCTAACAAGAGGTGCTATGAACTGTGCCTGGTAGTAAAGGTAGTAAAACCAAGATTCCTGTGAGGAATATTAACTGTCTTGAAATCTGGACATAACCAGTGACTCTGATGGTGGTGTTTGAGGCAATGTGACCATCTGGCTCTCCAGCTGCAGGATACAGACCTCACCTGGAGAACAGCAGAGAGAAGAGGGCCACAGAGCCAGGACAAAGCTCACACCATGCTGGCATATGAGAAACCCTTGTTTGAAGAGTGTCCCTGAACCTGAAGTGTATGTGCTGCCTGCCACACATAAAATGCCCTGGGCACACCTGAAAGAAAGATGTAGATTTGAGTTTCTGCAAGTGAGGAGTTAGTTAATGCTGAAATCTAGAAGTAAGAGTTCCAGCGTTATTTGTTCCTCACAGCCAATGCCTTTTGCCAGAGTATTGTGATGCTGTGTCTGGAACAGGAATGTCATTCATTTAAAACACTGCAACTGGAAATAGCTGTAGAGACTCGGTTTTGACCACAAATAATTGTGGGCAGAGATTTGCAGTAAAATACTGTGAAGCCCCATCTACCTTTGCATTTTGGGGCATATTATTCCTCGTGTAGGTAAAAGTGAGTCTCACTGAAGCACGGTTTCCTGATTGCTAATTCTTCACATGTTGGATGGAGGTTTTTTCCCACATTGAAAAAGAATAGGGTGGCAGAGGACAAATGAAGCTCCCCAGAAATGTAAAGGGTGTTTACCTGCAAAGGTTTGCAGTAGGTCAGAACAGCAGCATGGGCAGCAGACTATAAACACATCATTCAGATTAGGGAATTATGAAGTTGTGGGGTTTCAATTCAATCTCACTGGGAGCTTTTGTTGTGACTTTTTTGTCAGAATATTCCATTTTTGGTTTTGCTGGTCTTTTTTCCTCAAGGAAAATTTTTTAAGTAAAAGATCAGTTTTATATTTTCARTGCAATTTTGAGGACTTTCAGAACAGTCACAGCATTTCAGCATCCGCAGTATGAGAAGTGAGGTATTGTGGTTTAAAACAATAAGGGGATATTCATGACACCAAACTACAGACTCATAATTTAACTGATTAAATTAGGTGCTCAGTCTTTTTAGGCCCTGTCTACCAGAGGAGAGAGGTTCCTTCTCTTCAGACACCCTCTGAAGATAATAACACAGGCTGGGGAAGCTCAGTCACCTCTGTCAGCTTTTTGAGTTCCTTACGAGAAAGATAATAGGRGTGTGCTCAGGCACACAAATATCTTAAATTTGGGATGAGATGCAATTAAAAGCAGTAGTGGAAAAATTTTGCCTGWCAGAAGTTTTTATTTTATCTTTAAATAAAAAAAACACACACTTCTTTTGCAAATCAAGAAAGAGTAATTTAGAGGAGTCAAGGGACTAAGACAAAGAAATGCTTATTTTTTTACCCTCAAATAAATGTGGAGATTTCAAGGATACYGCTCGTCTGTCTTTTTCTCTTCCTCCGTCCAATGGATATTTGAACAAAAATAAACCAAATAGGACACATATACATCAACAACTCTGTTAGCTGAGTGTTAAGGAATGACTTTGAATTTAAGTAGTATAAGAGGAAGTAAACATTTTCTCATTTTTACCTCAGTTAATTTACAGAATGGGGCACRTGCAACCTGTACAAGCTGATCTTTCCACTGAACCACTGACCTTCATCCATGCCAAAGAAAAAAAAAATCCCTACAGAAATAATTTTGAGCATGTGACGCCAACCTGGGAAACTCCAGAATTTCATCACAGATTCAGTCAGATTTCGAAAACTTGGTTTTGGCCACAGTCATTTAGACAGAAGCAGAATCCTCCTTTTAATGCAGATGTGTAGAAGGTTCCAAAAGGTAAGATTATGAACTTCAGTATTCTGACAGTGCCTGATTTTTTTTTATGAATAGTGATTAAAATTGGTAATTTATCTGTATACCACAGTCCTGGTAAATAAGACTTAGATTTGTATGTCATTAAAGGAAAGTATGTCGTACTTTAGTTATGTTCTGAATCTTAGTCTTCTATCCAAATTAATAATAATTTGTTTGACATTAAGAAWAAAACTTCAAAGATGATTGTGGTTATTACAGATATTTTTAAGTTGCCATAAAATGAAAAATGTCATTTAGAATGAGTGTGACTGTGTCAGTGGTCAGAGTGCAGAAGAGGTTTTTTAAGAATTCCCAGGTGACAGAAGATATATATTTTTTAATAAAAGTCTTCACAATTTGCAAGTTTACAGGTAGCTTTGTATGTCTAGAGCTTCAGACACAACCCTGATGTAATGGATGTATGCTTAAAAAAAAATGCAATTGCAAACTTCAGTTAGGTGTTTTTTAACCGTCCCATGTTTAAGGTCCAATTTTGTTCTTATTTTTCAATGAGACTGACAGATACAAAATGTTTACAGAACTTGAATAAAGCAAAAGTATAGCCTTCTGCACTGGGTAGTACATTTAGATAATGGTAACAGTTAAAGATTATCTGGAGCTTTACACATCTGTTATGCTTCTAATCATTGAAGAATGTGGCTTATCCTGTCTGGTGATAGACTAGGAAGAAGATAACATAGGGAGTTCATTTTGTGGAATTTCTGAGCCTCACTTCCATTTGGGCAATACTGAAACTGCTTGGAAATGAGGTGCAGACATCCCCKGCCCCCTCCGTCTGTGAACAGACGGTCCTTTTCATCTCTAGCTATATATGCCATACTTTGTGCTAAAATTACATTTCCAAGGGAACTGTGGTGGGTTAGCAGAGCTTATCCACGTGTACATCAGTGTCTAAGCTCTGCTCTGATGCCAGTGACCTCAGCCCTCCCTTACCTGTCTGCGTCGCACCAGTTTAGTGATGGCTGCGCAGAGGGGAGGAAGCAGCTCTCTGTGGACTGAGATCTAGCAAGGGAAATAGGCAGCGGGAAGTCTGCGCCTACTGCCTTGCATYCAGTTATGTCAGAAGCAGATACACCAGAGAAAATGGGTGTCATTTAGAGCTTTTCACAGTGCACTTCAAAAGTTGTGTTCTTGTGCCGCACATCACAGAAATTATTTTCTCAGTAGTATACAAGCTATAGAGAGAGTGATAAAGATCGTGAAGAATGTAATTAAACTTAAGTCTGTAAATCCATTTAAATCTACAGTACTTTCAATTCAGCTACAAGATTTACAATCCGAAAACAGGCTAAGGGGTAATTTGAGTGATAGTAGTTGGCAGAAATTGAAAAAATTTCTTTGAAGATTATCTGAACTGACAAGGTTACCAGAATCTTTTGTTTACTCTTGACACACAGAGACATTGTGCAACATTTTATTTTGTGCACCAAAGCAAACAGGAGCGGGAAAGGGAGAGGTAAGGAGGGTGGGGGGTGGGAGAGACAAGAACATATAAAGGGAAATTGCATGTGCCCGTCTTGTGTTTTTATTTCACATTTTCCACAAGGTTCACGAATGCAAAATGAAGCTATTCTTCCTAAGTTGCTTGCTGGTTTCTTGCTGTTGCGAAGTTGGGGCAGTGAACAGGGAGTACTACATCGGCATTACAGAGACAGTGTGGAACTATGCACCTGGCAATACCAATATCATATCTGGACAGCTTTTTGCAGAAGAAGAGTAAGTAAAACAGTTACACTGGTTGAGTTTGATTTTACAGCATTGTCTGCTTTAGGCACTAGGGCCAGACTGAAAACCTGGTGAAGGCAGTGAAATGAATCATGTTGGTGTCAGTGGATTTTCTGTCAGATGTATAAGGGAATTTTGATGTTTTCCTGGCTTGCTTAAGAATTGCATTCCAATGCTCTGCTAATTAAAAGCGTTGGAATATGTAGGTTTCTTGTGAATTTGTTGCAATGAAATGCTTACTAAGTAGAGACTAGAAGACCCTGAATGTCTGATGATGTTTAATTTTGAATGGCTAAGGTGCCAGTGCTGAAGAGATGACTTTTGCTGTTATGTTTTTAAATGCAGAAGTTTGTGACAAATTTAAAGCTTTTCTATTGGGCACAGGTTTCCTTTTCAGATACTCATTGTTGGCAGGGGTCGTTTTCACTGGTGCAGCGGCACAGTGGGGTCCTTCCCTCCGCAGTGGAGGGGCTGGGTTGCTTGTTACAAGGCAAGGAGGGTCCTGTGCAGAGTGAGAGCAATAAGTAGGGTGAGGAAGAGGGGAGCATCCTGAAGATATGAATAATCAATAAGGAAAACTCAGATATAAAAGGCATCAGAGAAATATTTGAGAAAGAAAAAATGTTCCTTCTATTTTTTTCAGTGCCTTTAAAATGAAGTAGAACTATGCCAAAATAAAAACAATGAAGAGAGGAATCTGAAATTAGAAAAATCTTGAAAATACAGTTCTCATTTAGTCTGTAGATGAGGGATTAAAAGATTTCCTGTGGTTTGTTTTCTCTAGTGAGAGCCAACAATATCTCAGCCATAATCTGCCATTTCATCAGGCATGAGACGAAGCAGTCACTTTTCTTTTTTTCACTTATAAACTGAGTGACATGCAAGACACTGCCAGTGATTCAGCAGGCTAGTAATTCTGATAAATGGGGGAAGCAGGGCATCTTGTCTGAAAATTGCAGAGCAATGTTGTAATACAACAAGCCACCACCATTCACTGCACTTTCACTGCTTTTCTTTCCTCTGTGACAACCCGCAGCATGCTAGATTAATTCCAGTTTTTCAGTGGTTGTATGCCTGCAATGGAGCTGGTCCCTTTTATCGCACTTTTCATTTTCCGCTTCTCCAACTCTTCTCCTCCTCCTGAACCCTTTAACTATGAGGCTGTGCTTGTATGGAGATTGATATTTACAGAGGCAGGGAAGAGCAGGAGAAGGGAAGAATGCAGTGTACCTGCTGGAAGGAATACTCTACAATTAAATGGTAGCTGTTTAAACAGTCCATGAAGACCCATAACATATTTGTTTGATTTAATTTGTGGCTAAAAAGCTTCATGCACTCAGACTTCCAGTAWCTGAAACTTTGCAACTAAGTTCATGCTCTCCAAGTTTCATGGAGCTCTCAATTGGCATTTTAATTACACTTCAGATCTGTGCTTGCCAGGGTACAAACAATTCTTTCCTCACATGCTCAAACAATGCCCAGCCTTGTGGGAAATACTTTGCCTTTTGGGGCAGTATTAACTTGCTTCACAGTATGGCCTGCTGGGAATCTGAAGCCAAGTTGGTTTGGTTTCTCATCATGTAAGATGAGAAATTCGGGAGGCTGCTGAACTTCAGGCAGTGTTGCCCTATCTCCCAGGATTGCAGCCTCCTGGAGCAGGCTTACTTCCACAGCTAGTCCTTCTGAAACGGGCAGGGAAATGTGCAGGAGGATTTGTTGTTAAAGAGACTCTAGAGTTTGGGCTAGCAGCACCAGCCAATAGTGGCACTACTGTTTTGAACAGCCAGTGCTGGCAGTTTCTCTCGCCGTTGTAGTTAGCRAATATAAGCACTTTTTCCACAAAGAGAACTCTTCTCAGAGACTAAAATATTTAATGAAAGGTACCTGACCCTCAGCACAGGCAAAGGATGGCTCCAAAGCCGTTCCCAGTTGATAGTTGTTAGAGGCTTGTGGTGACCCCTCGCCTGCGGCCRGTGGTGCTTGGGCAGCATATCCATGATAGCTACACGGTTCAGAGGTGTTGACACCACGTGTAGGAAATACGATCTCCACCAGTCTCATTTCAGCTCATGAGTTAGGCTGTTTCCTCGCTAACCAAGCTATCATTTTTAATATAAATATTTCATTAATTGAGAGGAGCAATGGTCCAGTAGTTTTAAGGCACTTAGTGATGAGGAGGTCACTGCTAATTCCCTGCTCTCATGTAACCTGTTTGTATATTCTTGGGCTGAATCTGTAAAATTGAGACTCTATTAGGGTAAATCCGTATCAAGCTCTGAGGCTGTGATTCTTCTTCATCTATGACTGGTGAGCAAGCTGAGGGCTTGGTCTCACTCATTTCAGCACTCTGCATGCCCCCACCCCCGCCCCTGCCGTGCACACACGGGACGTTAGCAGCACCTTGTAGTTTTGCTCATGTCGAGACATCTTAAATGTATTTTACAGCTGAAATGTCTGCTCCTCATTGCAATCCATTGGACTGCAAGGACTATGCAGTCAACATAATAGCGTGATGATGGAAATTATTATTTTTAACAGGCCGTGGAAAATTATAGAGCAATTTAAGCATGCAAGTACAAAAGTTTTGAGCAATAAGAACTATTATTTGCCTTGTCCACATGGTCTCAAATTTGCCCAAAATTGTATCAAATACCCTTCTCTTCAGACTACAAAATAGGTAGAAAAAAATTCAGGTTGGTGCATAATATTTAATCTCTATATGGGTGCCTACCTCTTTATGATAAGAGACATATTTGTTCCTAAACACAGATATAGTTGTGCACAGCGCTACGGAGGCCTGGTCTTTATCTGAGACCCTGCTAATTAACACCATTCAAATATAAAATGAGTATCTGACACTACAGATGTGTTTGTGTATTTTCTTTACAGGCAGGCTGGAGTCTTTCTCAAAAGAGGACCACACAGGATAGGAAGCGCTTACAAGAAGGCTGTCTACACTCAGTACACCAACCATTTATATGATGTGATAGTTGACAAACCTTCCTGGCTGGGTTTTTTAGGCCCTATCATCAAGGGAGAAGTTGGAGATTCCATTATTATTCACTTGAAAAACTTTGCTTCCAGAAGCTACACACTACATCCACATGGTGTGAGATACACAAAGGAAAATGAAGGTAAGCTTGAGTCTGTTCTGTGCCAGAATTTATCAAAAGTTAATCATTCCTCTGGGTGTAAGTGATATTGTCTCATCAAAGAGAAGACTGGTCAAGTAAATAAAGTTTTAAAACAGGACACAGTCAATTTAAAATGGGAGCTAAGAAGTTTGATAATTTTTTCAAGAGTGAAATACAAAGCCAAAAGTGGAATTCATAAAGAAGGCAATTTTAGATCAACATTTCACCTGAAATAAGAGTACTTATATTTCATCTGAAATAAGGGTATAAATGTATATAAGAGATGCAGGTATTGAAGATATCTAAAGGAAAAATTGATGCTTTTGTGAAGAACATATTGTTAACAGTGATAACTTACAGTTCCACATTCTTAACACTGAATTTGTATATATTGTATGTAAGATACACAAGAATTTCTTAAAATGGAGAAACAGCTAYTGCTTAATAATAAATTAATGAGGTAAAAGTCTGACACACTTTAAGATGTATTGTAGGGGTGCTGTTGGGATTAGTGATGATTTGCCCTTGCAATAGCTGCTCTTGCCACACTCAGGCAACGGGGGATTTTCTGCACCAGATGGCACCAGAATATGGCTGTTTGTTTTGTTAATGGGCCTTAAAAACAGTGTGTGAATTGTTGAGAAGATGATGTTGTGTCAAAAGCAGTCTTTAAATTTTTTTCATTAGAAGAATTCATGAAGTATCAGCTTAACTTCTAATATTTCGTGGAGTTTTTTGTTACAACTAATATGTAGCTTGATATAGACACATTCTGTGGGAGCAGAACAGTATGTTACGTAGCAGTACATGCACTTTTTGGAACAATGTTTAAATTTTTTTTCTGTTGCTCTCATTCCAGCGACACCTGTATTCCTTGAGGACATATGCAATATTTTAGAACAGTTTCCAAGATTAATATTTAACAAATGTTTTACAAATATTTGAATTGTTATCTTTTTASCAGAAGTACATAGTGCCCTCCTTTGAGGGCACTCAATTGACTAAATTTAATGTGCCATTAATCGAAGCACTCCCATGGAATTCAAAGGCAAATGAAGAGATTCCTAAAGAGAAGGAAAAGATCTACTCATCTGATTTTAAAGATTTTTTTTTTCTTTTACCAATATTCAGATGTTCAGTCCGTGTCAACTTTAAAGCATGGCAGGTGCTATCCTGACACCCTGTTGTGAATGTGTTGTGTTAATGGTGGCTGCGTGACATTCTTCAGGTGCTTTTTATCCTGACAACACCAAAGATTTGCAGAAGAGAGATGATGCTGTGGAGCCTGGAGGCCAGTACACTTACACATGGGATGTGACAGAAGATCAAGGTCCAGCTAAGGGAGATGCAGACTGCATAACCAGGGTTTACCACTCCCACATAGATGCTCCAAGAGATGTTGCCTCAGGGCTTGTTGGGCCTTTAATAATTTGCAGGAAAGGTAAACCATAAATAAATAAGTAAGTAGTAAATAAATACATATGCAAGGTGATTGGTAATGGTTATTGATAAATATCAGTGAAATAATTTACTGAAAAAGGAGAAGATTACAGTTAATTTTGAAATAGTGGCTTTTTGTCTTATCAATTAGCTGCCTTTCAATAGTATAGGAAGTAGTTTGATTTTGTGTGTGACAGCTAATATAATTTGCAGAATGCTTTGTCSGCAAATCCATATGAGTGAGGTGTGTTCATGCTAGTAATGCAAAAGGATGTGTAAATACTGATATGAGAAACAGATTCACTGTAATCTTGCTACATGCAACATTTATTCTTAGTAAAGTTATTTTATAGTATCTATAAAAACCAATTTTTGTTTTCTGAGCATGTCTGTAAGTTTATGTGTACACTCACACTCAAGAAAAGTGGCAAAATATGAAGTAAACAGTGACCAGCCCTACTGATACTACACTTACAACTGATGAAAAGACAATGATGTCAGTTGCCAACAACTTTGAACATACCGCTTTCTTTTTCAGATACAATGAATAAGGGCAGTGATAAACACTTTGATGCTGAATTTATCCTTATGTTTTCTGTGATGGATGAAAATCTCAGTTGGTATCTAGAAGATAATATCAGGACATACTGTTCCGAGCCTTCCAAAGTTGACAAAGACGATGAAGACTTCCAGGAAAGCAATAAAATGCACTGTGAGAGATTGTTATATTAATGTTGCTTGTCATTGATATAGTGAAGTAATATTTTTATATGTTGTCTCTTTTAAAGATGAACTGTAGATAATTTTTTTTAAGCAGGGCTTTTTCTTGGAAGATTAGGAAAGATCCTTTTAAATTTWAAAAAAAAATAATTAAAAAGTGATGGCAAGTATTGTACAATCAAACCTTTGGAGTTGTGACATAAAATTCTTAGGGGCCAAGAACTTCTTTGCCAGCATAATTTCCCAGGCACTCTAAACAGAGTTGTGTTACTTTGTTCTGTTTCCTAGTCCTGAGCTCTGTACTATAATATCGCAGTTTAGAAAAACAGTATTTACTATTAGTGTCAACAAAGAAGATGATACCTTTGGCTCTGACATGGATTCCAGAATCATAGCAGGAACTGCTGGTCATGCAGATAGTTGTGCAGATGAAGTGTGTGTCTGAATTTGGCTCACTTTCAAAGGTGTGGAGTTTTGTTTTGAGCTTCTTTCTATTTTGAAGAATAGAGCAATGGTTGTATGACACCTGCTTTTGAAGAAAAGATCCTAAGGTCTGTGAAGGTAACTGTAACAAATAACATTTCTTTTAGCAATCAATGGGTACATGTACGGATACCTCCCAAACCTCACAATGTGTGTGGAAGATAAGGTAAAATGGCATCTTTTTGGCATGGGTAATGAAGCTGACATCCATTCAGCCTACTTTCATGGACAGACCTTAGTAGAAAGGCATCATCGAGTTGACACCATCAACCTCTTCCCAGCCACATTTATTGATGCTGTCATGATACCAAGGAGTCCTGGGGAATGGCTGCTCAGCTGCCAAGTGAATGACCATATAGAAGGTACAGAGTAAGTTCCAGTGATCAGAATTTTTTTTAACTTGAGCTAACAGTTTACTGAGTCACTTTAGCAGTACTCCTGACCTGGTTATATGCCAGACGATATTCTTCTCTAGGTAACAAAACTTTCATAGTAATTGAAATGCCTAAAAGTGTATCAGATCGGCTTGAGCATGTAGCCATGGAAATCAAGGAAATTCTTCTCTGTAATGGAAATTGTTATCGGTTGGCAGCAATTGGCACAGCTGCACTTCTGCAAGCCTCAACATTAGACAAACAATAGCATGATGTAATGTGTAATTAATCACAATTTTCTGTTTGCCAACAAAAAAGTTGGGGCTCATTCCATGTTTGGGCAAGGGGCACAGGACAGGCAGGCTAACTTGCCTGCTGACAAAGGCATGTTCTGGAAAGTGCTTTGGCTAATAAACAGAGATGATCTGCATTTCTCTTCCCCATATCTTCCTGTATTTCCAGTGTTTGTTAACCATATGAAATACTTAGCAACTAATTCCACGCTTTTCCTTGACCTATATCCCACTTTTCCATGATCTATATCCCTATAAGTGAGTTAGAGAAGTAATCTGTCACAAAAGTGGGAAGGAACACAGAACTCAAAATCATTCTCCAAGGTTTGAAAATGCTGATATAAAAAAGAGTATGTTTAACCTACAGATTCACCTACACAGAGGTTATAAGTTTTGAAATAGCTACCACATCAAGCAGCATCCTGATGTGGTTGAAGCATCCTGGGCAAGACTTAATCCTACAGATTGGCCTAATCCATAGCTGCAAAAGGGCTCTCTTTATTATATTCTTCTCTGTAACCACCATGTCAGTAGCAGCTTTACAAGCAGAATGCGCTTTACCACACCTGCCTGCCCACTGTAAATACCGTGCTTGTGTTTYTACATCCTAGCTCAGCTGGCGTGCATTCTTTTATATCATTGATCTTCCTTTTCATTTGTGATTTGCATTTCCATCAACGGTATGGGAATTCTCCAGGGAAGAGAAGAGCTATTGGAAGCAGGGAAAGAGAAAACAAAGTGTGGTTCCTTCTCCCTGGTTTTCTCTACCTCCTCATTTTTTTCCAGGTGGTATGCAGGCCCTTTTTATTGTAAAAGATTGTAGGAAATCCACAACAGATCACAGTGAGAGTACAAAGATAAGACAGTACTTCATTGCTGCTGAAGAGATCATCTGGAATTATGGCCCATCTGCAATGAACCATTTTACAGGACAAGAATTAATCACTGACAGGTAAATGCTTCTAATTAAAGAAGTTTTACTTTTCAAGCAGGATTGATACAAATATGCTAAATAAGGTAAGCCATATGGTAGAACTGACTTTTAAGCAGAATTTCTTGTTGTTCTCACCTCTGCTTAAATATTAATGCCAGGATAAATATCAGGCCAAATTAGGTCTATTGCTTTCCTTACGATCTTACTATAAATTTTGCTGTAACGTTAGTAATTTCACTGGGATGAAGATGAATTGTAATGTCATATGTAGGCAGTGACCTCTGATGACTCAAGATGGTTGATTATTCTGAGTTAGAGAACAAAGCTAGGAATTTATGATCATCTCCTTAGCTGATGAAAATCACGCTAACGGCATCTCAGCTAGCAAACGACTTGCACGAGGTAGCTTTCCCCTTTGCTCTGTTTACATATTTAAGACCTGGATCAATTCACTGAATACATTGATTCCCCAGATTTTTCATTTGTGAGTTAAAGAATAGTTACCTGCTCCACAAGGAACAAGGCACAGTTCATTATTTGAATAGTGCTTGTAAAACATTGAAAGGTCCTTTTTTGAAGAGTAAAAGTGTAGACTAAAATGTATAGACTAAATCTTCTCACTTCCTATTTAGATGTTACATATTCTTGGTGTTTGTATCTACTGTTGTTGAACTATTTGTAACTTCTAATATAAAGAAGAGTAAACTGCAGGTTACGAAATGTTGACTAGAAATCATTGTTGATGAGTCTCTAAGCATGCTGGCTTTATAAGGGTAACACAGCACAGCGTCTTTTTCTTAAAGAGAAGTTAGTGAAGGATAATGGATTCCTGCACATCCTTATATGGGACTGTGTATAAGTGTGTGGCCAGATCACTGAAAGGAGACCCAAAAGACAAACTCAGCATGTCATACCTCAGAAAATAGGGTTGAGGTCTTGACTGCCTTTGTAAAGCTGAGCATTATGACTTGAACTGTTTGCATCTGTTGCAATTTCTTTTACATAGTGAATCTCGCATATTTTTTGAACAAAGTGAAACAAGAATTGGTGGCTCTTATAAAAAAGCCGTTTACAAAGAATACACAGACAGTTCTTTCACTGAACATAAAAAAAGGCTCACAGAGGAAGCACATCTTGGACTCTTAGGTAAGATATTTAAAATTATTTCATGTCAAAGATCTATGAAAGTAAGCTGTCACTTCCACTGGCTAGCCAACAGTGCCCCTCCACCTCCAAAGGAGGGGCCCTCGGCTCTCCCTGCCTCCTGCTGATGCCGGTGCCTGTGGCTTCCTCCAAGAGACACCCCAGGGTGTAAGAAAGCTCTTGAAGGCAATGCTGTGGTGGTCCCCAGCTTGCCTGTGGGAATATGCCACGGTCTCCAAAGGTCAGGCTCTGAATTACGAGGCCAGGCTAGGCACGTCTAGCCCTGTTTATAACCTGGCTGCTTCTGGCATGGCTCTGGACTGAGTCTGAGGTTGGCACTAATGTCTGTGGGTCCCTTTCCAAAGGGAGGAACTGTCCTGCATGTCACTGGGCCTCCATGAGGAGCTGGGAATGGAGCAGTCCAGCTGCTGCTGGGCTGCCATCTGATTCTGGTCATGTGCCAGGGACCTAGTCTGTGGCCACGTAGGCCCAGGGGCAGTTCCCCATGCAACGTGAAAAGCAGCCAGACGTTGACTGCTATAAGCTCGTGGTGATCTGTACATCACTTGATAGAAACACCTTGTAATTAGACTGTGTGCTATTTCCTAGGACCTGTTATCAAGGCTGAAGTGGGTGAGAGCATCAGGGTGACCTTCCGAAACAATGCCAGCCGCCCGTTTAGCATTCAGCCCCATGGTGTGAGCTACCGCAAGAGCGACGAGGGGGCATCGTACGGTGCCGCTGCCAGAGGTGCGCCTGGGGACAGGGATCCTGCAAGCACCAGAGAACAAGCTGTCGTGCGTGTTGATGTGTTAAAGGTGATAAAATAAACAACGTTCATTAGGCATAATTCCTAATGTTGATTTCTATGATAGGTACTGAATCTCCAGCCTCTCATGTGAGTCCTGGTGCTACATTTACATATGAGTGGAACGTGCCAGAAAATGTGGGCCCCACAGACCAAGATCCAGACTGTTTAACCTGGCTTTATTACTCAGCTGTGGATGCAGTCAGAGACACCAGTTCTGGCCTTGTGGGTCCTCTCTTGGTGTGCAGGAAAGGAGCTCTGCTTCCTTCTGGGAAACAGGTCAGTCAAAGAAGAAAAATGGAAAAATGCATCGTTGTAGCTGAATCTGCTTTCTCTTCCTGAATTGTGCCCTCAGGGCCTGCCGCATGAACGACCACTCAGCATCACCTCCTCTCCACATCACAGTCTCACCCGTGGGCTGAGGGCAATACATAAAATGAAGAAATGAAGAAAGTGGGTTTGATTTTTGTTTTTTTTTTAAAAAAAAAGCAAAATCAGCCTGGCTCCAGATAGACAGACACTGGATTGTGAAACCACCATCGCATGGGCATTCAAGTCTCAGCTAGGATGAGAATGACTAGAAAAATGTAGACATTAAAGATCAAATCACGCATTCATTTCCAGAGGTGATTCCTGCTGGTAGAAAGAGCATTAGCAGCAGATATCTAGTTACCAGATACAGCGATTAGAGAGCTTTGAGATTATCAGAATGAAGTATCAATGTATTAATCTACCCCACTTCATTAACTATACTCATAAATTATTATGCACATAGAAATTTTTTCCTGACATTTTCTGTTCACTCATTTCTATTTTCCTTTGCGCTATTTCTTCTCAACAGAAAAATGTGAACACGGAGTTTTTTCTACTTGCCACAGTATTTGATGAGAATCTGAGCTGGTACTTGGATGACAATATTTTGATGTTTACACTAAATCCTAGTAAAATTGAAAAAGATGATGAGGACTTCCAAGAGTCTAACAAAATGCACTGTAAGAAAATTATGTTAGCCAAATATTCATTTCTACAATAAGGTCTTTACTTTTGTGATCTCATGTTGGAGACTGGGAAACTGTATAGTGGCAGAGACATTTCATTCCTTTCCATTGGAAACAAAACCATGTTTGAATGCAATTCAATTTCAGATAAATATGGTAGTTGAAAATATAATGCCAGCTGTTCAGCGTCTTGCACGGCAGTTGCGCGTTTAGCACTGTTACGTACCACTTTGAGCAGACAGAAAGAGGAATTAGGTCTGTAGCCCATGTGCAACCCCTGTGAATGCAACCAGGCAGCAAGAGAAAACCGACCTCTGCCCTACAGATATGTAGCTAAAAGGAGGATTTTCACAGAATCACAGACTGGTTGAGGTTGGAAGGGTCCTCTGGAGGTCATCTGGTCCAACTCCCTGCTCAAGCAGGGCCACCCAGAGCCGGTTGCCCAGGACCATGTCCGGATGGCTTTTGAGTACCTCCAAGGACGGAGACTCCACCACCTCCCTGGGCAGCCTGTGCCAGTGCTCGGTCACCCTCACAGTGACAAAGTGTTTCCCGATGTTCAGAGGGAACCTCCTGTGCGTCAGTGTGTGCCCATTGCCTCTGGTCCTGTCACTGGGCACCACTGGAAAGAGCCTGGCTCCATCCTCTCTGCACCCTSCCTGCAGGTATTTATACACATTGATGAGATCCCCCCGAGCCTGCTCTTCCCCAGGCGGAGCAGTCCCAGCTCTCTCAGCCTTTCCTCCTAGGAGAGATGCCTTCTTGTCCCTCCATCATCCCTGTAGCCCTTTGTTGAGACTCTCTCCAGTATGTCCATGTCTCTCTTGTACTGGGGAGCCCAGCGCTGGACACAGTCCTCCAGGTGTGGCCTCACCAGTGCTGAGTAGAGGGGAAGGATCCCCTTCCTCGACCTGCTGGCCATACTTTGCCTAATGCAGCCCAGGATACCATTCACCTTCTTTTCAACAAGGGCACATTGCTGGCTCATGTTCAACTCGGTGTCCACCAGGACCCCCAGGTCCTTTTCTGCCAAGCTGCTTTGCAGCTTGATTTGTCTGAAGCATTTCTACAGTAGCAGCTGCAATCTGACCTTCATAATCTAACCTGCTGGCAACAATCCTCCTAATGCAGCCCAGGATACCATTAGCTGCCTTTGCAGCAAGGGCACATTGCTGGCTCATTTTGTGTCCGTGGCTGAGTTTGGATTCCTTTACCAGCACCGTGGCCCCCTTAGAATGAAAATCTTTGCTGCTTTATTAGGGCAGAGCTGAGTTTCACACTGATTGTAGTTTGGTACTGTAGAAATGCCTTTCAAGTTTCATGTGAAAGAACATTTTTATCTTCAGTACGTAGTCCTGCAAATAAGTCCTAATCTTTAAACATGTTTGCTTGTGCTCTTTCTTAAATTTTGCCCTCAGGGGCATTCCTACTAATTACAGAGCCTTGATACTGAGCATTCAGTGGCACCTGTGAGGCCCAGGCTTTGAAAGTTTTGCACAGGACTAGCTAGAAAGGGTTAAAAACTCAAACTAAAAAACACTTCAGATTGTCTCCACTGTGTGGCTGGAGGGTCTTGCAGGGTGTAAAGCAGGATGCTTTATGGGTCCTGCATACTTGACGGGTATAAAGCAGTGGAAGTTCCAGCTGGTCAAGTCAGCTACCTGTGCTTTAGACATTGAAAAGGAGAACAGTTAGAAATTATTTTTAAACACTGGGTTTTAAAAGTTGTTTTGCTTGAATTGATTCTCTATTTTTGCTGATGTGATAAGGTATTTTATTATTGATATTTCTGTCAGTCTAAGGCATCACATTACATCTGAAGTGTGTATTATTTAATCTGTATTGCAGAATTAAGTAATGTGTTAATCAAGGTGGGTTTTGCTTCCTCAAATCTTCTACAGCCATTAATGGTTATATGTATGGAAATCAACCTGGTCTTGAGATGTGTAAAGGAAATGTTGTTTCCTGGCATTTGATGGGCTTGGGGTCAGAAGTCGATGTCCATGGGATATACTTTTCAGAAAACACATTCATAACTAAAGGAACAAGAAGGGATACAGCAAATCTGTTTCCACATACATTTCTTACAGCTATTATGAAGCCTGATTCTGAAGGTAAATGTCTTGTTTAAAAACCCTGTTASTAGTTTAGAAACTGTTTACCTATGAACATTTTATGCTTATCAGCTTTAAATAGTTCATGTTTTGATTCTTTGGGTGCTAACACTGTGTGCAGCTGTGTTTTGAAGGGCAGCAAACTTGTGTTCATAGGATCTAAGCTCTTAATGCTAAAGCCTTGATTTTTCTAGCTTCTGTGTGTGCTGAATTTTATTACTACAAGTAGCCATGCTACACAAAGAATTCTGATCTTATATGAGCCATAGCCTGTGTCTCAGATAAAATACCTCAAGATCTACTAGTAACAGATTTTTGTCCTCAAGTCTTTGTTTCTTGTACAACCTCCAGGAGTTTTTGAAGTGTCGTGCCTGACAACAGATCACTACGCAGGGGGCATGAAACAGAATTACAAAGTGAAACAATGCCATTGGTGGAATGTGGATCTATCTATGTATTTGCATGAAAAGACTTACTATATTGCTGCAGTGGAAGTTGAATGGGACTATTCTCCTAACAGGACATGGGAATTTGAGCGGCACCAATACCACGAGGAAAGGTACTTTGGAATATACACAAGGGAAAAAATGCAAAAAAGCAAAGCAGCAACTCGCTTTTCCTCTGAAGCTTTTCCTCCTCCAGGCATTTCTAGACACACTTTCTTTGCATATGTATTTTTAGGGCTCACTTGAATTTGTGGTCCTTCTCCAGTAATGTTGCCATGTAACCATGAGCCAGACAGCATGATGTTCATGAAATGGTCCAGTGGGGCAGCTGCAGATTTTCAGGAATCCTGGCTAGTGCATGTGCATTTATTATTTACTGATATTGATACTGATTATTTACTGATTGGTACAGTCCTTGATATGGAATGCTTAAAATGTTCATTGAGATGTAGATACAATGTCTAGTTTGTCCTGATATTTGGTTACTTACAATATGTAACATGTCTTTGTCTCATGTTTATCTGTACTCCGAGTAAGGTTCTTTTTCACTTCGCTCAGTTTCATTGGCTTACACAAGATAAGTCCATGACCGAATCCATTCACTATGAAGCTTGTTGCCTTGGTGTTTTATTCCCAGTATTTGAATCTCAGTGAGAGGGAACTGATTGGATCAAATTATGATGCCAATTATCAGAAGAGGCTAAACAATTAACTGATGAATTTCTATGTGTTCCACCAGTATAAGTTAATTTGACGTTAAAGTAGTAGATTGTAACTGCCTGTATTTTTTTATTGACTTAATTGTATTTTCTTCTTTTTCCTCAGCTCGATAGCACATTTCCTTGCCCTGCATACCACAGTGGACTCTGTCATAATTCTAAGCACCAGTAATATGGACTATGCTGTTATCAGACTTTTTTTCCCCACTGTCTCCAGCCCCCATGATCTCAGCAGAGAATCAGTCCCTCACGTTTCATTTCAGCAAGGCACTTAAGCTTTACAAGTTTTAGGCTTCATTTCAGATCTAGAGAAGTCACTGAGGGCTCTATTTTTCGGTATGCAAGTTTCTGGATGACTTCTTGCAATTTGAAATATCTGCCAGGCCGAGCACTCAGCATTCTCTCAAACACTGTATAGACTTGGTCTATTTATAGAGTTTTTTTAACCTTCCAGGTTAAGAGAAACCTCCCAGCTCAGCAAGAATGTTTTCATGTTGAAGATACCAGTGGTCTATGTGATCACCGTTTCACTGAGCTGGATTTTTGTTTGATGGTTAATTGACATACCTGCAAAAGATGTTTTAAAATACATGAAGAAATGTATGACATATTCTTATCTCTGTTTTCTATTTTTTTTTTTTTTTTTAGCCCTGGCAATCCATTTTTAAATAAAGAAGACAAATTCATTGGCTCAAAATACAGAAAGGTAGTATATCGTGAGTATACTGATCAGACATTCAGTACTCCCAAAAACAGAGCAGAGGAGCAGCAGCACCTGGAAATTCAAGGTATAGTCATCATGAAGTTCATTTTGAAACTGGGAAAAATGCAGTGAAACAAAACAAGAAGATACTACTTGAATAACACCGAGTATAGTTCTACCCACACAAAATGCCTAAACCTATATGAAATTGCTACTTTTATTATGGTGCTTTCCTTGCAAGATTACATTGCTTGCTTTACAAGAAAAAAACCCTTCTGGTTTGCTGCCTGATCACAGGTCAGTATTTTCAAAGTCAGCATAAAACTGGGCAGCAACATCCAAACTGACTTCAAAGACACAGTAGGTGCTCAGAGCTTTTGAAATTTAGGCCTCTACTTAGATGCCTAACTTCAGCTACTCAAGTTGGCGTATATAGTGAATGACATTATCCATGTATAGTTTTTAGTTGAATTATAAGCCAATGATGTTGTGTATTTGAACACAACAAACTCTCTCTCTCTCCCTGCTCTGATCTTTTTTAAAAACAAGCTAATCTTTCTTTTCAATCCAACAGGGCCACTGCTTATGTCAAATATTGGAGATAAAATTATAATAGTTTTTAAGAACTTGGCATCAAGACCTTATTCTATACATGCCCATGGCGTGAAAACAGACAGTTCTGTTGTTGCTGTAACTAACCCAGGTATCAAAGCATCCTTGTTTATTTCTAGCAGGTAACATCAAGCCTTCTAGTAAGGTTTAGCAAGCTTTCATTTTAGGATAGCAGGAAAGACTTCATGTGTGTCTATGTTTGTTTGGTTTTACCTCAGGTTCTTACATTTTTGATGCTGATTATGACAAATATTTCTACAATTAAAATGGCCCTGCTAACTATTGCTATGTATCCTAGCCCTTGACAGATCAGTAATTTTTTGACACAGCGTGGCTGCACCTTTCATGAAAGCAAACAGATCTGGCTACATAGGGAGAGCATAGCTTATGCTAGCTATTATTTCAGAAGTTCCTCTGTGATCTTTACAAAATACACAATTGTTTTTATTAAGCGTGGTAAACTGGACAGTGCAGCCACACAAAAAAAACCCCGCCGACGAGAAGAGTCAGGGATCTGCAGAAGGGAATTAACAATAAGCTAGCCAGTGCAGTAATTGGGAAGAAGAAGTTCAAGACAAATATAAGCTGTAAATAGAGATAACGTGTTTCAGGATGACCTCTTATAGGTCAGCACACAGAAAACTTCTAAAATTCATCAATATTCATTTAATTCAGGTGAAACGAAAATGTATGTCTGGAAAATCCCAGAGAGATCTAGTTCTGAGAGAGGAGATCCACATTGTATTGCATGGGCATACCATTCAACAGTGGACATCATTAAGGTATATTATTAATATCAATCTAAAGGATTTTGTTGTTACTTCAACACAGATATACTTAGAGCAAAAGGGAGATGAGTTTGAAACTCTGCTTTCTCTGTCAAGTCATTCCCCCCATTACCATACCTTTGAATTTAAAGGTCTCTTGAATAATGCAAGAAAGTCAGGGCAGAATTTGAGGGTCACAGCCCTTCGTGTTCTTGCTCCCTGGTTCTTCTGCTGTTGCTATAGATCACCGCACTCAGATTTCATTCTTAAAGCTAACACTTTATAGCTTGCTCAATATCTAATCAGTCATGTGTGGGAAAACTAACATGCAACTGTGGAACATAAATCTGCCATTTTTGTACAAGCACCCATTAACTTAACATTAATAATTTTTAATGGAATTTAATGTATTCTCTCCTTCATGTCTCARCAAATTAAAAAGTGTCAAGAAGTATTCTTTGAATGGAAACCAAGCTCAAAATCCTAAAACCTGAAAAGTATTTGGAAAAAAAAAGATGAGCAAGAAATTAAAATGGAACAAATGTTTATTTCTAGCAAGAGATGAAAAACAGGCAGTTACTCTTCATAGCCCATTGAACTTGATCCATGGGTAGCATGTAACAGGGAAGAAATAACCTTGTTTGTCTGACACTGGCTACCTTTATTTCCAGATACTGACAGCTGTAAAAATAGTAGAGGATTAATGTCTGGCATTAAAAATGCTTCTGCTTAGTCACATCTTGTAATTATATGATTTTTCATTTGTAATTTCAGGACACTTACAGTGGATTAATAGGCACACTTGTTGTGTGTCATAGACATTATTTGCCATCATTTCATACTAAAAAGAAAGTTCAATTTGCTCTTCTTTTTATGGTTTTTGATGAAAATGAATCATGGTACTTGGATGAAAACATTAAAACCTATTCTACCAACCCGCACCTTGTTGACAAAGAGGATGAGGAATTCCTTGAAAGTAATAAAATGCATGGTATGTTTCCCAATTTAGTTAATGTAACTCTGGAAACTCTATAAAATTATGTATTTGAAAGTACTGCATATAAATTTAACTTTCTCATCCCCTCTGAATTTCCAGGGCAGAAGGCCTGTAAAATTTCACTCAAACTATTTGGAAACACTGTTAATGCCACTGAATGACCTTTTTTTTAAAAAAAAAAAMMCTATGAAAAAATGATCCCACATTGAAATTTTGAGGAGAGAAAGAATAAAAATGAAATTTGAAATTTTGATTTGATGTCAGCAAACAACTGTTCTGGATAAGTTGGAAAGGCAATGTGCATCCTGAAAGCATAGCCTGGTAAAGCTTACCCTTTACAGAGAGCTGCAGGAAATGCAGCTCTTTAAGAACTGCAATATTAGCAATGGTATACAGTAAAGAACTTTTCTTTTAGCTACGTCTTACTTTCTAGTTAAATATGGAATATAATCAGACCCATTCATAATATGCTGTCCAATTGTTTTGGTTTTACATACCACTCAAAGCCGTTACTTTTGCCTGGCATTGGCTTTCAAATCTTGTATTCTACTAAAGTTTCGAGAATAACAGTACRCAAAATCTTATTTCTCTGTCTTGCTCTTTCCCTCTTTTCAGCCATTAATGGAAAGGTGTTTGGAAATTTACGTGGTCTGACTATGCATGCTGGAGATAAAGTGAGCTGGTATTTGATGGGAATGGGCAACGAAATAGACATTCACACAGCACACTTCCATGGCCACAGCTTCGAGTATAAGGTAACAGGTCCTTTCCACTCATTTCTTGCTGCCCTAAGAATGAGAGGTAGATCAAATATCAAGGACTGTAATCTCTGATGAAAAGTCAGATGCTACAGTATTAAGCAGGACTTGTAATTTGACCATGAAGTTTTTATGCCCCAAACCTGTATTTGATCAACATGCAAGAAAGAGAATATCTGCCAGTAGCATTTGCTGACCGGTAACCTCACAAATTGCTTTGACTAGGTGAATTTTCATGGCTGTGGTAAGACAACAGCTGTAGTTTTCCTTCATTTCCTTAGTTACTAGTTTATTAATCTTTTAAGCATGAAGTGGATGTACAGTGATGCTTCTGTAGAAATGACATACAGTAGATGTCTTTTCACTCAACTGTGATTGAAAAGTTTGGTGGGAATATGCATAAAAGGTAGCTTAAATTACTGCCATCTGGTAATGCCACACTCTTTAACCACCGTTTCTTTCTGTCCTGAAGCAAACAGGGGTTTACCAGGCAGATGTCTTTGATCTGTTCCCTGGGACATTTCAAACTGTGGAAATGATCCCACAGAACCCTGGAACCTGGCTATTACACTGTCACGTTACTGACCACATTCACGCGGGCATGGAAACTACCTACACAGTGCTCCCAAAGGAAGGTAGGAGCTTATCTATCTCCATTATGTTCATTATGTTTAAGATGCAGAATGGGGCTCACAGACAGGCCAGCGTACTCAGAACCAGTTCAGGCACCCTGCAGTATTTCATGGCTTAATGTCTGGAGGCCAGAATGTTGCAATCCACCCGATCATACTTGCCTCAGTGCTGCTGCTCAGAAAACAGAAGTACCTAAAGGACTGGATGGTAACTGACTATTGCTTCGCTTCCCATCAATGAAATTAAAATGACAGATTTTTTATTTGAAAAGAATTCTTCATGAGACAGAGTATTTCTGTACCCAAGAAGTACCAGTCAATCTTCATTTAAAACAAAAACAACAGTTGGTAAATAAAGCTGAAGTCATCATCCCTAACAGTTAGAGTACTGAAAAACTAAAATAGTGTTTTCTTTCTAAAGGACATGTTTTAGCTTTACAGACAGCTTTACCTTGCTTTAGCAACATTACCTGTGAAAAAACTTGGAATCTTGAAGAATTTTGAAAGTTCTTGTTTCTACAAAGTTAATACAATTTTAAAAGCAACACTTTCCTGTACTCAAAAGAGAGAGCTTAATAGGTRTGCATATGTTAATTGACAGAAAGAGAACAGTAGGAACATTTCAAAATGTCTGTGTGTGCGTGTCTATATAGATATACAACTATATAATGTACATGTGTATCTATACTAAACACACAGACTGGAATGTTAAACACAATCTAGTTCTATTTTATAAAACATTCTGATTTACAGAATACATTGTGCCAAACTTGCGCAGATAATAAAGAAGTTGACTTAAGAGTCCACAGAAAGAGATATAGAAACAAACTTTAACTTGTAGAAGCAGTATGTTGGATTTTTCATAATCAGCCATCTAAATGTACCCTTCGGTTCATTTTAAAGCTGTTTTAAATCTAGCTCACAATGTCTAGAAAGTACTGGGATCCATTGCTCTCATTTTGGACTCATTTTGCATAGACTATTCTTTTGATGAAATGCATGTAACAAAAGCTAATTTCCCCTTTACAGACAAATGGTCTTTGTTCCCAAGATTATTCAAACAGTTCAAGTGTAACGGTACGGCAGGCACACTAGAATGATGAAAACATATTACCACAGTGATTCTCCAAGGTCTACCTTCAGTGAAGCATTTCTTGAGAAATACTATCTCCTTCCTGGACAATTCATCTCCACGTGTGTTTTGGAAGATTTCATTTGGTGGCCCATGGCGAATGAAAGGGCCATAGACTAAGACAGCTGAATGGATATAACAGCTTATAAATATCTTTTTTTCTACATAAAAATAGTATCTTGCAAGCTAAACATATTCTAGATGATGTCAAATGCATGTTATTTAACTGCTAAGGAACATGGAAGAGTCAAATGAAATGTACTTTCTTTTTTTTAAGTTTGTAAATAATCCTGTGTAACAGCAAAACTTGTTTTAGGTATCTGCTGTCACATTTTACTAGTCAGATATGTTAGCAGTTATTGCTTGGAAAATAGGAATTTGGTTATTACTTTTTCCATGGGTTCACCCTTAGAATATATACACTATTGTGTAATTGAACAGCTAACAAAATAGTTCTATTATTTCTGTTGAATTATTTTATAGTTTTATCCAGTAACATCTTTTAAGATAGTGAATTTAAAAGATGCAATGGCTGAGGGATCATGGTTGCACAAGATGTTTTTGTTTTTCTGTTATGAAAATAATTAMAAGACAGACAAAGTTATGCTGAAATAAGCCTGATGAAATTCAGACAGTGAAGGGCAAAATTTGGTGACTACTATACGKAAGAGCTTCGCTCTGATGGATCATAAACAACTCCTGCAGTGGAACCATTTTTCTGTTAATTATGTAGTACAGACCTAGGCAAATTAAGCATTTCTTGACAGATGGAAGCAGCAGTATTAGTGCATGACTGATGCTGGTCAAAAATGAAAGCAATAAAAGCAGGTATCATCATGCCATCCAGTTGTGTTTTAACAGCCCAACTCCACATACATTAGACCTGTGTCAAACAAGAGGGAATAATGTATGGCACAGGCAGGCAAAGCAAAATATTTGGACTTTACAGCTACCAGAGCAAAGGAAGTTGCTTCTCTGTAGGAAGTCTGAATCGCTTTGGCCTTTTTTAAGGTAGGTTCTACTGAAACCAGTGTAATCCCTACTAGTAAATTAGATCATTGATTTTGGCTGTAGCAGGAATGCTACATTGAGAAGTTAAACTATTTTTTTCTTTCTCTCTTATTTTTTAAATATATTTTATTTGCAATATAGATGATCTCTTTTGACTGACTTCTACAGGTTTAAGTAACATTACAGCTTCAGTGAAGATGGATTTGATAGAGTCAATGTCAGCTAATTAGGCCTTTAGATGGTTAGGGGATCATGGATTCATTGTTTTATTTGTGGTAGATTCTCAAAAAAMCAAACTGTATTCATAAGAAGGTCATAAACATTGTGACAGTTTATTATGACTGAATTCCAGCTGAAGGAGCAGAAGGATGTTTTCTGCCCAGAAGAAAGACAAACATCAGTACATACACACACAAGTACCTGAGACGCTTACCAAAAAATCTAGAAGAAATAAGAGTTTTCAGCAGGATTTGTGACCTAGCGATACTTCAAATACTTGTCTACTGACCAAGTACAACAGGAGAAGAAAGAAAACAAAAAACAGCAAGCAAGTGGTAGTCCATACCTTGCACTCCCCTTGGGAACACTTCCATTTCTCTTTGATTTATGGCCTTTTTTTGTGAATTGCTAAATGAAAACATTTTCAGTTTAACACTCGCATGGGTATGTAATTACGATGACAGAGCAGCTGACTCATTTTGCCAGCTGGAATTCAAGGGAAAGTCTATGTTGCAAAATGAAGTAAGTGGGGCCCAATTCCACTTGGAAGAGTAAGGCACTTACTTTTTTACTCATACAATTAGACACATGCCTGAGCTTAAACTCCTCCCTAGGTCATTTATCCAACTTAGAATTAAGACTGACTCCCTGCTTTACTTTCAGTGAACACTGTATATCCAATTGTCATAAGGTTTCAACTGAGAAATAAGGTGATTTATGCAAGGGGAGTGCCACGGTACCTTATATGTAGTTCTACTGTTTGTTTCATTTAGTTTTTTTATTCCAGCATATTCTTTATATTTGAGTGCATAGTAGACTGTCATGGTTTTAGGTCACCAGCTTCCTCTGGCTGCAGTGAAGAAGATGTGGCAGGAAAAATGCTGCAGTTCCATCCTCTGGTAGAAGACTGAGGAAATCCCTTAGTTCCAGTTCCACTGCAACCACTGATAAAGTTTCTGCTCAGAGCAGGGAAGAAAATCTTGTTTAGGTATTTTGGTTTTAGAACAAGGAAATAAAGAAAATTAACAATGTAATTACTAATTGAAGTCATTAATTTATCTAAATATTGCAACTGGAATGACATTTGAGACACACCCATTTGGGAGCACATACAACTATAGGAAATCTCAAAAGTAAACTGAAATTATGTCTTAGATTAAAACCATACCTCTATCTTGACTCAGCAGGTCTACATGTGGCATTAATGCTTATGGAAGTCTGATTTAATACTTCACATATTTTGTATTAAATGCAAAGGAAGCCCTAGAAATCTATACTAGTACTCTAACTCAGCACTATCCGTAAAATGGGATGTTCTGCAAGCAGCTTCTCAGACCAAGCCATTTAACATTACGTTCTTAAGCGATTACAGCACAGTTACTGCATGAAAATAATGTTTCAGAAGAAAAACCCCTAGCACTAGAAACTAGAACTTTATTATAAAGCATGGCAACCTGTGCTGCACAATGCAACTCCATGATGCTGTTTTTCTGCCCTCAGGCATTACACTGGCATTTTTTTTTAAATCTGTGCTTTATTCAATCTTCTTATTCTGTCAAAACACACACACTGGCCATGCAGGTATACCCAATATTATTGACTTCCTACAAACATGTAACAATAGGACTACATCAACTACCAGGGTTGGTTTCTCCACTTCTAGTGGTAACACATYGTGTTTTTTTCAGTCTATGACCTAATCATCAATACACACTTAAATGCCCACTGGGTTATCAATAGTAGCCTGTTAGCTTAGAACCATATAGTCACTTAGCTTAGGGAAAAAAGCAATTACTATCTATTGGTTCTATTTAGTAAGTTTTTTTAATGGTGTTTATTCTTGACCTATATAGAAACAATGATTCCCACAATTTATACAATATAAGTACATATTTTCAATACAACATGATATACGTTGCAGAATCCTGTGCTAATGACTAGAAAGCCTGCTGAGCTGTATTAGCTTTAACCGCAGAAAAAACGTCCCCTTTTCTTTCAAAGTATAGCATCAGTAGTCCTTAGCCTGAACAGTATTTAGAATGTCAGACGACATACAAAGGCTTCTGGAGCTGAGTTGCAATCAATTGATTTACCTTTCAGTGATGAAATAAGAACAGGGCAGTCATTTCCAGTAAGTCTGGTTCTCTTGCAAAGTTCAGGAAGCAGCTTGTTCCACCACACAGCCTAATCCACAAAAACCCACAGCAAAAGCGTAAATTAACAAGGACTGCAATTAAGAGTATGAAAGACTTGCTAAAAATACACTGAACTAAACTCATATGTGTACAAATACAGGTAGGTTATGATGAACTCAATAATTTATACAATGCTTTTTAAACAATGCAGTGTTTTTGCACGTGTTGTATTTTCAATTTTCAGTGCAATCTTTTTATACTCGAAAATATTTACACAGTGCCCCCTAGTGCCTCTATAGATAAAAGTTTGTAAGAGAAAAAAGTCACATAATTAGCAAGACTGATGCAGTCAGAAAATTAAGGTTTTTCCCTCCAAGCAGCCCCATGCAGAGTGGCGAACAGCATTACTATACGAACACTGCTCTGTCTCCTGACCTAATCTGTCTACTTCCAACAGCTGTGGTACTGAATTGTTTTGTGTATAATTTTGTTGGTAAGAATGGAGAGAGGGGAAGGGATTTCTCTTCTTTTTTAAACGTGGCAACACTTTTCTTCACTTGTGTTCAGATTCAGTACTGCAACCTCACATTCAACTCCATAACTAACATGGAAACAATCAAACAATTTTCAGGTCTGAATAAAAAGCACAAATCTGGTTTTGAACAGAGTTCTAGTACATCCATCTGGTAGAGGATCACCTTTGCTGCCTCTGGCCAGCAAAACTGTGTACAATTAAGTAAGTAGCTGTGATGGGCCATGGAAGTAAACCCCTGTACTCCTGGAACACTGGAATAAAATCCGTTCCAAAATTAAAACTATAGAGGCCTAAGGGGAAAATGGGTCATAAAGAACATAATCTTTCCACTAGTGCACCAGTGCCATTCTGATGTTATAAGGTCAGAAGATGTCACTAGAACACAGGAAGAACATATTTAAGTCTGATTTTATTTGAAGGACCATGATCTCTTATCAGTTAGCTTATCACTAAAATTTCACGTTATACAACACTGTCAAACAATTCAGAGCACTTATTAGTGAGAAACTAGCTAGTTTTTCATTTACAGTGGAAAAAGAACATATTACTCTCCCTTCTCTGAGGCACTCTGCCATCTGAAAACACTATGCTTTAAATTTACTAGAATGAATAAAAGAAGTCACAGAAGAAACTGGGAAAAAAGATATTCCATTAAAATTAATGGGGACTGAGTTATGGAATTTAAATGCCAAGCAAGAGGTTCAAAGCAAGCTAAGCAATTTACTTTGGCTGAAAGCTAGGCTATTTGATCCATGCAGAGTCCGTCTGCACACAATAGCATTTTAGTTAGGAAAAAAAMCAAAAAATACTGAACAACTTTAACAAAAGTAGCTCACCCGACTGTCATCTTTCAGCTCGTGCTGAGCATATAATACAGCTGCATCAGGACAGCTTTTGAGAAGCTGGTCAATGGCTTCCTCATACTCGCCTAGACGGGTATGGCAGAGAACATGGACGGTGAGGCCGACATTGCCAGCCTCTGTCAGAGGCTCCAAGACAGGCAGAACTGAAGCTATGTTGATTGACTGACTACATAAAAGAGACTGAAGACAAGAAGAAAAAGTATCGTTTGGATTTAAGACAAACTTTGCAAAAACATGCTAACCATAACCTTAGAACAGAAGCCCTTACTTATCGGAATAATTTTTAAATAATATTTCCTTTAATAAATGTTACTGAAAACTGAGAAAGCAAGTTTAGAGTGGGCTGCAAATGTAAATATCATTGTTATCGACATATCTCTTCAGTATTTTTTTCTTCCATCATTTCAATGGGCCTCTTAGTTCAACTTGGATAACCTGGGGGGGAAGGAGAAGGGGAGTCCACTAGGGAAAGTTGTTCATACATACATGAACATTTGCAGAATGGATCTAAGCTGTAAACAGTAAGTTTTAAGGGTTTCATACCTGTAGTTTTGAAATATCTTCACAGTAATCGTTGTCAGATGGAGATCCCACTGACATTATGGAAGTTACCCATGGGAAAATCAACCCAAAATGATTACAGGAGTTTATCTATACAAGAAAGAATCAAGTTGCAATAAAAGAATTATTTCTGTTAGTGACAGTTCCATGTGAAACCCACCACAAGTGAAGAAAATTTTACTCTCAAATAGCATAATTTAGAACAGCAGCTACTCTTTCTTCTGGTTCATACAATTCAGTAACAAATAACCTCGAAACTTCTATTTAATACTGTATTTCAGATTTCCCATTCAGAATCCTTTAAAAATCATCATTCACACATTTTTCTCATTTAGTCAGCTTTGTAAAATTGCAAACACTCCACCTSACAAACCTTCATTGTTTCATTTTAGCCCTTACTTCTGCCCAGCGCTGAGATTCCTGTTGGAAGTATATTTGCAAATGTCCCTGAAGAGCAGGACTCCCCCGAGCCAGCAATTATCTATTTGGTAATTGCACACTACCTTATTTGCTTTCAGTCTTGCTTCTTTTAAGAGATAAACTGTCCAGAATTAAAATACTATGGATAGTATTTGGATAGATTTTGGAGGGACAATGCAGTCATAAAACTTCCTATGAGTGGTATACTTACCAGATCCTCTGTTGTTTTCAATGGCTTAGTCTCAGGAAGTTGCTTCTTTGATATTCTCCAAACATACCGAGAAGTAACCCTCAATAAAAGCTCCTGAACTATTTCTTCCTGAGAGCACACTACAAGAAGAGCTTCCCAGAAATCCACCAAGAGCTGAGGAATAGTGTTTTCACTGTTACTACACAACATCTAGGAACAAAAACATTAGAAGACAGCAAGTTAGCACAGACTAGGGTAATTATTAGTAACAGAAGTTAGAAGAAACAGAAGGAACAGTTCTTCTCTTTTACTAGAAACAGAATTTTGGTTCCTTTTTTTTTTTGATGTACTTGTAATGGATGTGATTCTACATAACACAGTGCTAGGCAAAGTAAAAAGCTCATGGAATGATTTTAAGGTAATGAATTCTAAATGATAGATTTGATTTCTTCTTCAAGATTTACTCCACTGCCAGAAACGTCAGCACACTGTCAGCAAGTATTTACAGACTGCTAACGTGGAGGATTTTATATATGCCAATAGCCAAGCAGGTGTCTTCAAAAGAAGAATCTGAAGGCCATGGTAAGAGATGCTGTGTAGCTCAGTTGGGTATAATGGTAGGACCCACAAGGGAGATGCTTTAAGGTCTGCTGTGTCAGCGAAAAGGACTTTTACTTGGTTTCCAACTGGCTTTAAACAACAACACTTGTTCTCATTTCAGTTTCGTGATTTGGTATTTCTGATACAGGTCTTTCACAGTAACAGATACAAGACTGCAACATACCTACATTGAAGAATACACGGTTTTAATCCAAATAATGGTATTCATTGTAGAGAAAAGAAAAAAGGTTTGTCTATTCCCAATCTAAATAAAGAAAACTTCAGTGACACCAGAAAAACTATTCTATTTATCTTTCTTCTCATAAACTGCAGAGATTTACTCTTCTTCAGAAATTTATACAGAACATCAGAACATTATATACCTTAATATTTAAGTCTGATTCTTTAGACSTATGTTTCAATCCTAATGATTTCTTCAAAAGGAGCTTATGGAAGTGATTATCTAAATTCTGTTAAATTTCATTAGCCTTAGGAAGCCAAATTACTAGGAAGCCATTGAAAGATCTCTGAGATCAGGGTATTGAYAGGGTCAAAACAAAGAACTTGATGGAATTTTTTTTTTTTTTGCTTAATTTAACCAGAAGGTCCAGTTTCTGACTCTGTAGTCATCTATAATGACTGGAATATATCCAATCCTTATCTCCCTCTTTCTGAAGAAATGCTGAAATGTGAGTCAAGGAGCAACCGAGGCTGCTTYGGTTACCCGTAACAACATGACTATGAGAAGAATGGAAGCAAAAAATGACCACAGGCTAACCTTGAAAAAGGTATCTGCTTCTTCCAGTTCAATTTTGCTGTTCTCATGTAAAGCCACAGTGGCAGCCACCAGTAAACCAGGCTGCGTCTCCTTCAGGTGAACAGCAAACTCAGTTGGAATAACAATTCCTTCCTTATGCCGTCTCAAGAGTTTTGGTTGCCCAATGAAACCACAAGCCAGTATTGCCTACAAACACAGTCAGATATAAATCAGGTAAAGAATTCATTCCACATATAATTCCACTCAGCAAACTCAGTATTTCCTCAGTGCAGTTTAGACAGGTGAAATGATGGAAAGTCAGGGGAAGGAAATAAATCCTTTCTACGATTTATAGAGTAGCTCTCCAGAGACGGAGCTCCAAACCATGTGCCAGAGCAGTGACTCCTGAGCAATAGGCCATTTGCCTGAACACTCAAAGTAACATGCTATTGAAATCTGGAGTTACTGTGCACATAAGAAAGACAGATTTCACTATGAAACCCGAGACATTCAATACACACACTGTTTTGAAAAATCACTGGCTGAAATTTCAATAGACTGCTAAATTTCAGTAGACTACTATGCTGAAAGTATGATTTTATTTTTAAAATACCCCTGAAACAATGATCAAAATGTGCTGCACTATGTGCAATAGTAAGTTGTTTCTGATGTCTGAGTGCTGTTGAAGGTAAGCATGACAAGATACTATTTCCGCTTTAAAGACAGTGGGGGAATGATGCCTAAGCAGATTAAATTAATTACACGGGAAATATAAGGCAGACCTAGGAAGAAAATTCAGATTTCATCCCGCTATGCATACACACACTCTTTCCTTTCTTTATCTTTCTGAAAGTGTTATTTTTTCTATTTTGCAACAAAATGCTTTTTAAAGGTGAGGTGCAATAGAATATTTTTTAATAGGTCAGATTAAAAAGAAGAAAAAAAAAAACAAACCCAACACCCAAACCCCAGCCACCTTATTCTCTAAGTAACATCCATGCAGTGGAATGTGTATGTTTGCTCACAACATGGCAATTTCACTTGATTGTGCTGCAAATGGTTAGAAAGCAGGTGGTGCTGAATATCATTGTTGAAACAGCTCTCCACAGTTCCCATCTTGCAATTCAAAAACTGCTAACTTTGAAAGCTCTACCGAAGCACAATATCTAACTTTGGAATAGCTATCAGTTTATTCTAAAAGTTTTTAGACCTCCAATATCTCACTCTCAGAAAGAGGTTGTATTTCAAGCTCCGTCACGTTTGAATATTCAACAGTCCTGATCAACCTTAACAAGAAGTAACGTACAGTCTAAAACCACATGTGAGCATCTATGGCAGAGACTGCTTCACTAACATTTCTCCCCCATTGATGTGGAATTCTTACTTTGATAGCACTGAAGTAGGTTCTGATCTGATCTTAATAATGGTTAAGTGCTTTGATTCCACATAAGAAAGATGGGAAATTGTATACAGAAACTTTAGTTAGTGTGCACCATGGACATGCTGCTTCAAGAGCAATTTTATAAGGGCTGTTTACATACAGATGGTGTTTTCATGGGCATATCACATATTAATTACAGGTGGAGGGGTGTAAAAATGCTATACAACCCTGCCATACCACTGAAGAGCACTGGCTCTGCAGGGCTTGTTACACTCCAGTAAACAGCATTTAATTTATCAAGAATTAACAGCTTCAAAACTTTTGCTTATTTGGTAAGGCTTTGCCAAGATAAGACTACCCTACCTGCAGGGTAAACAGTACAGTCCCAGTGTACGCCAGCCCTCGATTCTACTGTTATTGCAGACATTCAGTGGAGCCTATACAGCATATCAGGAGGAAGAGGAGTGACCGAAAATTTCTTTTACTGTAAAGTACAACTACAAGCCAAACCTACCTACCGGCTTGGGCTTTGCAAAGCATGAATAGCTCATGCTGTCAACATACTTTACCTCCTTATAGGAGTCCATCTCATGTTCATACATCGTCAGGTCTCCCATTTTCAGAGCCATGAAAGCCTTAGTAAGTGTCAGGACCACTGATGGCATCATCTTTTCTACTTTCTGAAGATACTTCATAGCAGCCAAAGGACATACGTTTCTCATGCAGGGGCTGCAGAGGATATGAGGCAGCTGCACAGGGTCAGCAAGATAGAATATGTGGAGAACTTTATTTGCTGATTCCTATTAAAATAAAAGCCATTTGACAGTTTAGACCTTTCCAGATATAGAGGCTCCTATGGCACATGAAAGTATTGCATTTTTCATTTTTTTTCTTTTATTAAACAGTCAAGTACAGCTTAGCTATCAAATCACAGTGCCCTTTCTGCCTCTTTCCTCCCTACTGGTAAAAGTAAAGGATCTCTAACCGCCAGTGATTCAACCCATATTCTGGGGTGCTAGGAGAACACCCACCACCACAGTGCATTGGTTTTACCAGCCTGTACAATTGGGTAATGTTCAAAGAAACAGTTTGTTTTGTTACAGAAATGGGAGATGAAAGAAATCTGAGGCAGAGCTGTCCTAAAACAGAAGTATCTCTGTGTGCAAGTGGGAACCAGATCATTAGCAACATGCATCATGATAGCCAAACCCATAATATGTTGCTTGAAAGCAGCCCAAGCATCACAGGTGCTGCTTGCTTTTTTGTCAACAAAAATGGGAAAATAAAAACGATGTGAAAAAGAACAACTGTAAAACTAAACAAGCAGCTCAACATTTTCAAAGGGAATTTAATTAAAATTTGATACAGTTCTTAAAGTCAGAACTAAATAAATAAAGAAAAAAAACCCCTTGTTTCTACCTTACTTAATTCTTCATTTAAGTCTTCATTAAGAGAGTGAGTTAAGTAAAATATAAATCCTCTCTCATATGTCTGTATTTCGTCACCTTCTGAAACTAGTCTCTTTAAAACTTCAGTCATGGATAAACCTGACATTCTGTAGTATGGCAAAGCAAGGTGGTAATCCTTTGTGTCAAACCTGAAGGCAACAGAGAGGAAGGGAAAAAAGAACAAAAGAACTAACGGCAACACTTTTGCCATCACTGTTTGTAAGAACTAAAATAATACATCAAACAAAGTTGCAGACACACCAGTATCTGCAAATACATAGCTCATATTCAACATAATGTTGTATTCTGTGTTCAATGACAATAAAGACAACCAGATACTGAAGAGATCGACTAGATTAAGCTGTTTTCGTAGAACGTAAAGATTTATATTATATATGCAATACTAACGTAAACCAGCAAAGAATGATGGATTTTCATTTTAAGGTTACATTATTGGAAACAAAGCTCACCTGGATCACTCTGACACCTAAAACATACCTGCTATAGCAGTCTCCTAAGAAGGCACAACTTTCTCTGAACGCTCTTAGAAGTTCTTCTTTCTCATCTGATTTAAGGAAACTAGGGTCCATTATAGCTGCTCTGACCAGTAAGTGAGCCTCACTTAGAAGATGGATGCAACTCTCAGTTTTTACATTTTCGTAAGTTCTACTATAATCTACCTAGAACAGACACAGGATATACTTAGGCTGCTGGCAAAAATGAAGAATATACAGGAACAATTCTAATTAGGGCAGCAGCCTTTTGAAATAGGATTATGGGCTATTCATGAGAAATACATTACGTTATATTCAGCAATGACATCCATCAGAGATTAATTAACAGCACTTATTTTTATTTTTAGTCACCAAACAACAAAAGCAGGAGTTGGGTAATACCATTTCTCTGTAAAGCTGAATGGTTGAAACAGTGTTTATAATATATAAATTCCAGCCAGGCTCTGACTCAGAATTTGTTCTGGATTTGATGCTGTCAGCCTTTCTGGAACTAGAAAGAAGAAAAAGAGTTGAGTTGTCAGTGTCCAAATAAACACTATGCAGCCAAAAAAACCCCATTCACTTGATAATATAAATGCATAAATAGGTATGTTTGCAGGCTAGTAAACGCTTGAGAGTTAAGTTGTGAATTTAAGTCACAATGGCTAATAACAAAACAGGAATAGGCACATTCATACACCAGGAACATCATCAAAACTATCTACTACATCTTCTCCCGGGCTTAACACCAGGTAGTATCAGATACTTACATGAAGTTAAGTAATTCAAATTAGCTAAGATGTTTACTTACTTCCTGTGAGGACTTACTGCACRTTTGCCCCTGCAGCTCTATTAAAGTGTTTGCCAAGACATGGCGTAAAAAAATATTTGRATGCTTTTACTCTAACACATTCGCTAGGTCTGTAATGCCCTAGGGTTAAAACACTGTAGGAAAATGCAGACCCTTTTTGTTCTGTTTTTTTTGTTTGTTTGTTTTGGTTTTAACTGTTCTGGGATATTTACATCTTTATTTTCAAATGATGGTGTTAAGTAGACTAGTATTTGTTCAACATACGTTCTTTACAAAAGGCAAAAAGTGTTATCTTCCTCAAATGCCAACTATAAACTTTGAAACAACACAATTGTCAGAAGAAACTGTGCTTTATACACAGAAAACTACAGTATTTTGAATTACCATTCTCCTTGATGGGCTTATCCTCATCTTCTCCTGAATAATGTCTGTTTTAGGCTTTAAGAAATACTGGTCAAATAACTCTTCAATCAACTATAGCTGTCCCACTTTTGTTAATGAACTTGAACTGACTTTAATAAATGTGATTTCTGAATAGCTGTGTTAGAATAGCTGTTTAATGAAAAGCCCTCAGGAAAGAATGGGAATAGCAGTTCTCACAGAAATAGGTAAAAAGTCACAAATGCCTCTTGCTACATACATGCTACAAGAGTATCTTGGGTCAAAGTCCAATCCTTCTTTTGTCATGGATTACTATAGCGATGTTCGTAACTTTTCTTGGAAAGAACCCTCAGCCAAATGTCATGTAGCTTGGGTACTCCTACATATTTTTGTTTCTCAAGATAAGTATTTTTTCTTCTCAGTAGCAGATGTGTTCTTAGTAATGTTATTTTAACATTACTTAAGAAAGTTACATTTTTTACAATCTTGAGTAACTTATTTTGTTCATTTTAAGCATTTGTGACCCTACCCTCATTTCTTCTATGTCAGTTAATACAGCAGAATTGAAAAAAAAAAATGCTTGATTTCTGTTCTCATGCACTAATTAGGGAAATATTTCCAGTTTTTCCAGAGGAACCTCTCTTAGACTCCAATACCCACAAATTCAGCACTGTACACAGAGCTATAAATACCATCTCCCCAAAAGACACAAATCCTTACAGCATCCTTCTTGTAGGCTTCCTTCTTTCAGTAATATCTTCCGTGTCTGCCTTAGTCAAAAGAATTATATGGTTTTTGAAATGACAGATAGCTCTTGGTCCTATAAAAAGCTGCATTCTTAATGTGCAGACATCCAGTGCGACAGGTGGACAAGCCTATAAAGGAAAGTGTTTTGTAATTTCAGTTAGTATGTACTTTGAGTCTTTAAATTAAAAAAATGAAAAAATGTAACCTTTGTCCAATGATCYGACACTAAAAACATTCACTGCCTTTCCTAACTTTGAGTGCTTCACTTAAGCAAAAATAAAAATACTCATAAAACTATGACATAAATAATTTAAAAATGGGTAAAAAAAATAACCATTTCACTCTTCAAAGCAACTACACAGTTTTAGCTCTATGTCTCAAAACAACTGAGCCTGAGGGAGATGCCTACATGGAAAACTTAATCCCAAATAGTTTGAATTTGGCCAAGTTGTAAAAGATTGGTTGACATGGTTATGAAAGTCTTGATTTCAGTTGCTTATAAAAAGCAATTATAGATAGAAGTATTATATTTGCTTGCCTATTGTTACATTACATACCAGTATTACATCCCTGATTTGTTCAATATGCACCTTTCAGGTAAAACTTACCGTATCATCTATACTGGACTAAAAATGGAAAAACGTAACCTCATTTGCCCAGAAATATTCTAAATTTACAGCTTTAAGAAGATGAAATACCATTATTTACAAATTAACATGTACAGTGAAGCAAGGCAACACAGCATCATATGTGAACTGCTTTTGAAGAAACCTCAAAATTTCTTGTAAAGAAGCACGAGGGCTGCAGTGGTGACCACGAGGCTCTAGACTGTCCCGGGCTAGTTAGAACCAGAACCAGCCAGCTCTGAAACTAATGTAAAAAGCCAGCAGGAAAAATAATAACAACAATAAATAATAATAATAACCATCATCATCCTCACACTTCAAACTCCACACTGGGGCAGGAACACTCCTGAGGGAATGTAGCCTGTGGGCAACCCACACCAGAGCAGGGGCACCCCAGAGGGACTGCAGCCCACGGGTGCCCCGTACCAGGGCACGGATACCCCTGACGGAACGTGGCCCGCGGAGGACTCACACCAGGGCAGGGATGCCCCTGAGGGACTGCAGCCCATGGACGACCCATGCCAGAGTGGGTCTGCAGCCTGGGGAGGGCAAGCTGCAGCATGGACATCCATGAGGGACTGCAGACTACCATTACATGCACACCTCCTCAAACCTCCTGTTGAGGCAGGAGGCAGCCTGTCGCCTGAGATAGACTGAATGTAACCCACAGTGAAAAGACAGAAAACTGAGACTGGAGAAGGGACAGAATAGGTTGTGTCACGTGTTTGTATCCTTTATCTCAGTACCTCTATAGAAAGCAGAGAATTTGTGTTTGGCTCTTGAAAATTTTACAATACTTCTACTGTCCTATGGTTTCTTTATGTCTGCTGTCTACATGCCCAAAAGAATGCTTAAATGCTTACTTGAAATACACTTCAGTCTATCTTTCCTGGTATTTTTATTAATGTATATCCCAATCTTTACAATTCAGTAGATTTTTACTGACAAGCAATTTAAGGAAGGGGAAAAGTCTAGACCTCCAAGGATCAAAAGCTCTCCTCCCAAAAAAACCATGCACTAAGTATTTGGTAGCAGACTTGTTCAAGTGTCTACACTCCTCTTACAAAAAATGGGTTTTCAAGGACACCTGAGAGAAACATCATCAGCTACAATAAGGGAGAACTCTGCACCCTTCATTCAGATTTATACAGGAAAGCATGGATTTTAGTTTAAAATGTAAGTGATTTTATAGCTGTTGATGTTTTTGAAAACATTCTGCTAATGGTCTAGAATCTTAAATGGCAATAATAGATTGTTTCACTGAGACATTTGTAGACCATTAAAATACAATATGCCATAGACTGAAGTAAAATATTAAGTTTGGATGTTATTTTATTGGTTCAACCAATAGGAACTAACAGGATTTCAGAAGGAAACATAAGGAAACTAAGTGCCATACTACTACCCCCATTCTTTTAGCAAGATAACGAGAGGTGCACCTTCATAGTCGTATCAATATACGGATCCTCATCACGAGCTGCTGCTGCACTGCACCGCACTGTGAAACACTGCAGGTTCCCACTAGAGGGAAAGAAGAAACCATAACGATGAAGGAAAAAAATGAAGACTTGCAAAAATCAAGTAGCCAAGACTACAGAGAATCAGATCTTTTTCCTTCACAGAAACAGGTCTTGAAGCCCAAGCAGGAGGGCATGCTGCACTATCTGCAGCCTACCCTACCTATGAAGGACATAGCGGGGGGGGTGGGGTGGGGTGGGGGGGTGAGGGGGCAGGGGAGGCAGCAGCATAGAGAAACTATCAGCAAAATCATAAATGTAATACCTTGTAATGACGTGCAGGAACTGTGGAGTGAGAACTGCCTGCTCTGACTTCTCTGAATATTGGTAAGTAGAAATCAGTTCTACTAACTTCCCAACAGAGTAGAGATATCCAACATGAGGTAAAGAGAAAAAGCAAAAGAGACTCAGTAGTTCTCTCTTGTTCTCAGTTTCCTCATGGGCTGTCACAGAACTTCCTAGATATAACAATAAGAAAGGCATTTTATACACCTCATAAATCAAAACCTGGCAATTCCTTTGCAAGCCTGATGCCTAAAAGATACTATCAAACCTGCCCAGGTGGCAGACTGGTTTTGTTAGTAGCTAGTGAAGAGAAAAAGAACTATATTAAGATCAGTGTACAGGTTGCATCAGTGCACAGGTCAAAAACCTGTATGTCATCTTATCTCACTTGCAGGCATTTTTAACAAAAGTGCGGATGTACCACTGAGTGAAGAAATTCTGTAGATGTAACAGCATCTGAGAGTCCTGGCAGATTCACCACAACTAAGCATCCATGCATTGAACTATCAGCCTGATCTTAGACAGCTGCTTGTGAGCTGGGATGAATGCTCACCCAGAGCTGCAGCTGCAATGCACCAAAATACAGGTCCTCACTTAGGGGAAAGGAAGGCTGGGAATGGCAGTATTTATTTATAAGGCCACTTTGGCAGGCAAAGGCTGTGTTCAGATTCCACAGATCCTCTTGTCCAAGATTGTAAATCACAAGACAACATAAGATAGATGGCGTTAAACAGCAAGTAGCTCATTCTCTTGAGTCAGCTGCAACTTAAATGAGGCTTTGCTACTTAGCAGACAGAAAACAACCACAAACAGGGTGAGCAGTCAGTAAAGCTGATTGATAACATACAGCATTAAATTTTTCCATGGGTCTGTTGGGGCTTGAGCTAGTGTGAATTAGTGAACCCCTAAAATCTGCATTCATTCCTTGCAGTTTTAATTAAAGCCTGGCAGAAAGGTAACCTGTATCTTAATGATTATTAAGGTTTACTACTCTGATTTCCATTGTTGACTAATGAGGCAGCCTAGTATCTTATAACACAGAGAATAATTTTGTTAATGCAATGTAAAGAGCAACTGTTTTGTGATGTAAAATTAATCAGTAGAGAACTGATAAAAGCTGATTTAGTTTTCCTCTTCCTTGGTGTGGTGAATTGATATTTTAGTTCAAGGTTTATGCAGAACTTGGAGAAAATTAAAGACTTTTTTGTTAGTGGAAGCACAGTTTAAATCGTTGAAAAGGGAGGAAAGACCTTAATTTAAAAACAAATCATACAGAAACAGTGTACAAAACAGAATATACAAAGAAGCTCCTTCCTTTCCCAGCTCTCCTGTGACACAGGCCATAATGCATCCATGCGTATCCATATACCTGTCTGGTACACAGGAAGCAGCTGAACAGAGTGCAACCTTGTCTCTTCACAAAACCCAAAAGGCGACTGGTCGGGTGTAAAACGTCTAGAGAAAAAAATCCAAAACAACCACATGGGACCTCAGCGAGAAATTACTATGAGCTACTTTGGACAAATAAACAGCACTAGCTATAATAGGTATAGCTGATGTTTTAATACTCAACAACAATGTGCACTCCTACTACTAATGTAATTAGCATGGCAATGCCAAGAAGCATGTGGCACAGCTAGAGACAACTATCTTGAGTTCTCGCAACCAAAAATCCTCTTTTTTTGCTTGTCTACAAGATGTGTCAAAGTTTGGAATCACTGGAAGACATGTTGCAATTGATTTGAACCTCAATTTAATGTTTTTTTTTTTTCTTCCTCTCTTTTTATTCAACTGAGCTATATATAACATGGTGCCATCTCCAATCCTACTTTTCTTTCCTACTATGTGTCATCCTTTTTCCTGCTTTACTTTGGAATTCACTGCTGGACCGCGACATCAATTCCTCCCCAGTTTTGGATAAAAGTTTAATTGCTTTGATCACTAACAAAATAAAAAGTATAGTTTCTTAGTGCTTAAGATACTTGGTAAACTCCCTTTGCTAGCTGGAGAAAGGGAGAATTATTTTTTTTTTAGAGGTACTCAAGTAAGTATCACTTCAGCTGGAGTTGAGGAAAGCTGCAGAATAAATAAACAGAAGGCAGTACCTTGATTAAGGTCACAGAGACAGAACTGCTGATCAGTTCTGTGTACTGATTACACTCCTGTGTAATCCTTTAAAGTAGGCTTCTCTAAACAATAACAGAATTTGACAAGCTGCTTCAGAATAAGGTGTGTAAAACTTGGTTTTGCCAGTTCAGCCAGAAAGTACAAAAACTGTGGGTGGTCAGACACTGGAACAGGTTGCCCAGAGAGGCTGTGGAGTCTCCATCTCTGGAGATACTAAAAATCTGACTAGGCAGGGTCCTGGAACACTTGTTCTAGCTGACCCTGCTTGAGAAGGGAGAGGGTGGGGTATTGGACTAGATGGTCTCAGGAGGTCCCTTCCAACGTAAATGATTCTGTCATTCTGTATGCTGAGAAAAGACCATCCCTTCCGATATATCACAACAGAAGCTGCCATGCATGCTCTTCACAGCATACAAGGATGTATAATGAAAGCAGACATCAAACATCACTAGATCTGCAAAACCACCAAAGTTCTATTCCAGTTTAATTGTAACAACTAGTCACATTCCCCAAATAAAATGAAACCTAGGATTTGCAAGGCCAAACCTTGTCCAACTATGAGATGAGCAGGTTTATGGTACGCTGGGTGAAGAACTAGCAGGATGGCAGAGCTCAAAGGGTTGTAGTCAATGTGGCTACATCTGGCTGGTGACCGGTCACCAGCGGTGTTCCTCAGGGCTCAATCCTAGGGCCAGTGCTGTTCAATATTTTGATCAATCATCTGGATGCAGGAGTTGAATGCACCATTAGCAAGTTTGCTGAYGATACCAAACTGGGAGGTGCTGTTAACTCTCTTGAGGGACAAGAGGCCTTGCAGAGGGATCTAGACAGACTGAAGCACTGGGCAATCATGAACGGCATGAAATGGAACAAGTCCAAGTGCCAGATTCTGCACTTAGGATGGAGTGATGCCAGGCACTGGTATAAACTGGGAGAGGAGTGGCTGGAGAGCAGCCCTGCAGAAAGGGATCTGGGGGTGCTGGCCGGCAGCAGGCTCAATARGAGCCAGCAGTGTGCCCTGGCAGCCAGGAGGGCAAACCGCGTCCTGGGGTGCATCAAACACAGCAAAACCAGCCAGTCAGCAGAGGGGATTATCCCGCTGTATTCAGCACAGGTGTGGTCTCACCCGGGGTGCTGTGGGCAGTGCTGGGCCCCACCATTTAAGGATGTTAAGGTACTTGAATGTGTCCAGAGGAGGGCAACAAAGCTGGTGACAGGCCTGGAAGGCATGTCCTCTGAGGAGCAGCTGAGGACTCTGGGTTTGTCTAGTTCGGAGAGAAGGAGGCTGAGGGGCGACCTCACTGCTCTGCAGCTCCCTGAGGAGGGGATGGGGAGCAGGAGGTGCTGGTCTCTTGTCCCTGGGATCCAGGGACAGGATGCCTGGGAATGGTGCAAAGCTGCATCCATCAGGGGAGGTTCAGACTTGACATTAGGAAACTTTTCTTYACCAAGAGGGTAGTCAAACACTGGAACAGGCTTCCTGGAGAGGTGGTCAATGTCCCGTGCCTRTCAGTGTTTAAGAGGCATTTGGACAATGCCCTTAATAACACTCTCTAACTTTTGGTCAGCCCTGAAGTGGTCAGGCAGTTGGACTAGATGACTGTTGCAGGTCCGTTCCAATTGAAATATTCTACTCTATCAAAAAATGGGCTTTCTTTGGTATCACATTATTTCCTCGGTACAAAAAAAGAACCCTTATAAAAACCCCAGAAATCAAAATACCAGGATTTTTCTTTCAACAAGACACGAGCCACAGCTCATTTTGGTTTCTCCTAGTAAATTAATCCATAAAGGGGAAAATACATTTGTAATACCTGAAAAGCAGATATCGCACTTGGAAGTGCTTTGTGTCTTCTGTAGGTAACTCCGTGGATTCCAGTGTGACGGGTATCTCACATAGCTTACTTTCTTCCCCAAGCAGTTCCACTGGCTTCTGACATATGATGAACTCATCTAATTCAAGCTGCAAAGTATGTGTTGAAGGGCCTTCATCTTTTACACCTTAACAATTAAAATGCTGTATTAATTGTTCAAACCATTCCATTTAGCAGTAATAAAATGATATGACACAGTATCAGTTAAATACTCCAGTTTCAGCTACCTAGCTAGCACTGGCTTCCTCAAACCATGAGATTTTGAAAACAGCTATGCTAGAAGATGAGAACAATCCTTCATTTAAGCCTCAACAGTCTGAATATCTAAGAGTCAAGATTTCTGAAAGAACAGGTAAACTGTGCATTATAAGGCAAGTCCAAGGCAACCTGTGCTGCAAATGGCTGGCCGTCAAAAAATGTTGTCATTTGGTTGGAGAGGTTTTAAGAAGGAAAAGGCAGCTATGACAGAAAGTTGTGTTACCTTAAACTCACTTAAGTTCTGGAAAGCAAATCCTAACAGCACACAGAAAGTAATTTGAACTTTTCTATTTAGTTTTTAGTAATAAAAACAACTTGGGGGCAGGATGCCATTATCTAAGATCCATCTTCACTCAATGAAGAACATTCCAGTTTATATTTTCCCTATCTGACAAGTCTTATTTACCTTTAAATTTTTTCTAGGTACAGTTTCCATTTCTAAAAGACCATCCTTTTCTGGTTTAAGTTTCTTCAATTATAAATGAAGGATTTTCCTAAGGTTTATTGGTGTTCATCTGACACTTTTGGAAAGGTGGAAATTGATTACATGTGGATTGATTTCTCACAATACACGGGAATGAAACCTACTGAGTAAATCTATTTCTGGGATTTAGAGGATTCTAAGGCAAGTCCCTGAATAAGACAAAGGACTGAAAAAGGAGAATTTGGTGACACCTTGTTTATGCAAGTTCTGAGCCTATCAACTGTTACAAAAGTGCATATGCATCACCACAGAAGCATTCGTAAATGTGTAAGCCAGTATGCATGGTCCATTTCAAGGTTCATGAGATGCTTCTTCCATTTGGCCTCCCACTTGTCCCTTAGAAGAGACAYAGTTTTTTGGGCAGTTACACTGATGGAATAATTTTTCTGAACATAGCACACTAAACTACTACCGCTTTGATTTGGCCCATGGTGGCACCCCAAAACAGGGAACTAATTCTATGTTTGTAGAGGTTGCACTATCCTGAAAGTGTCTGCATAATGATGGCATATTTAAGTGTTCCCTCCAACCGCAGGTGGTACAACTTTTCACGCACTAGAATATTCAGCTGACAGTCCTAAGATGATCTGGAAATATTTTCTGAAGGGCAATGACCTTGTTTGCACCTACTTTGAGAATAACAGGAATTGGTTAGCAGATTCTCGGAAATAAAAAAAAAWTAATTTCTGTACTTACCTCCATCCGCAGGCTTTTCTAGTGTACTAACTGTATGTGCACGTTGCTCTGTCCTGTCTGCACTTTGCTGGACCAGTTCCAGTTTTAGGATCAGAACATCCAGCTCAGTTGTTATGGCTATATGTCTGGCACAAAATGCAACTTCAGCAGGAATGAAGTTATCGATGTGTAAAATTAAGGAGCGTTCAAAGTCTAACACAGTCAAATTCTGGTTTATGACCAGATATTTCAAACAGAACATGACTAGTTTATTTTTGCAGCCCACAAGAAGATCTCCATTTACAGGACAACATGAAATGCACAGCGGAGGATCTGAAAGTGGCATTTCCACAATTGACATCTGTTCTTTTAAGGTTTCACTGTATGACTCTTCCATCTTGTGACCAACCATTCGGACACAAACACGAGAACTCCCTGCAGACATGCATCTCCAGTTCATATATGCTCTTAGGAAAGTTGCTTTGCTTTTTTCTTCAATTGTCACCAAATAGTCTCCTTAAAAGAAAGCAGTGGTACTGATACATCATTAAAGAACAGATGACAGTTCTTGAGCTCTTTACCCGCTGAGTACATTACAAAGAACATCTTAAATTCTCAACTCTTACATAAAATTCCAAAACTAGTTTTCACTAATTTTTCTCTAATGAAACCCAAAGTGCAAGTTTCTTTGCTGGATGGAACACACTTCACATACCATTAAAAAAAARGACTTACAGATCTAGGTCCAGAATAACTCCTAAGTAAATCCACATTATGAGTTGTGATTGCAGACAAGGTGTTTTCCCACCCCCAGAATATCCATTAACGAGAAAATGTTTTGCTCTCTAAAGATCAGGGAAAGTCAGACTCATGAAGAGCCGTGGGATCGGCTGGAGTGACCACCCGCCCCGTGCTCTGACATCAAAAAAAAAAGCAAGGGCAGGAGCATAGACTCCAACCGGGGCGGAGGAAGACGGCAAAAAAAGCGACGTGCTGGCCACGCACCCCCTAGCCGCCCGAGCACTGCAGCCCCTCGCACAGCTCTCGGACCGCTCCGCCCCTCAGCACACGCCGGCCCGGTGCTTCCCGACCCGGCCCGCGGCAGCCAGCCMGCCCGCTCTAACGAGAAGCGCCTGAACCCGCCCCGGGGAGAGGCGGGCAGGGGCGCCAGGCCCTCCTCCGGCGGCGCCGCCACGCCGCGACTTGCCCCGGCGGCGCCCGAGCGCCT
>JASVER010000086.1:3366-88368 GCA_030449065.1 Oceanodroma leucorhoa | reverse complement strand
CCCGAGCGCCTCCGGCCGCCGTCGTCCTTCCCCCGGGCCCGGCCCGGCACAGTCCGAGCGCCTCCGGCCGCCCCCCCTCGCCGCCCGGCGGAGCCCGTAGGCCTCTCCCCGCACTCGAGCCGGACACGTCCCAACCGAGCACTCCCGGACCCAGCGGCGAACGACACTGACCTGCCTGGCTGTGCGCCATGCGCAGCACGGGACCCAGCGTGGCGAAGGAGCCCAGGGGGTCGCAGCGGCCCTGGTCGCGCACCGCGAACGCCTCTACCCTGCAGCTGGCCGCCGTGCTGGCCACGAACAGCACATCGCGGCCGCAGCAGAAGTGCGCCGGCTCTTGCTTGCAGGGCACTACTCGCTGCGACCCGAACGGGTGCAAGTTGTAAAGCTGCACCATGGTGCCCGAAAACCTCCGCGACAGCAGCGGAGAGAGCAGCCGGAGGCCTCCTGTGGCTGCGCCCGACGAGCCCGGCCGCCGCGGCGACCGACGCTTCCGCAGCGTGCGCCGCCCGGCGCTCCCCGGGCCGCCGGCAGGGCGGTGCGCGCAGCGGCCGGAGCCGCCTTCCGCCTGCGGGTGCGCGGCGTGCCGCCTGGCGAGGCCGCACCGCTCCCTCGGCGGTGAAGCGCGGGGGTGTCCATGTGCGTGCCGAGTTGTCTTCGCCGTCAGGGCGCGTCTTGTCCGGTTGCAGGTTGCTTCGTGCGAATTTCTGTGTAGCGTGAGCGTGACTTCATTGCCGTGTTAGCGCGACTTCATTGCCGTGTTAGCGCTTAAGGCGTGTTCTTCGATCGCAGAGTGCCCGGCGCCGTCCGCGGCTAGGAGCTCCGTGCGCGGGGGGAGTTCCTGAGCGGGATGCTGAGCTGGAAGGGATCTTTGAAGCGTGTGAGGCGGGACTGGGAATGGTGGCTTAGAAATAAAAGAACTTGCTGCTGAGCTTTGCGGGTCGGAGGTGTGTGTTCGGAGTGGATTCCCTTGGGCTGGGTGGTGCAGGCGACTCGGAGCACGGCTCTGAGTTGGAGCAGCTGCTGCAAGCAGCAGTGTGCCTTAACGCACCAGGCGGCTGGGATCTTCCAGTCTCCTGGATGCAAAAACAAAGGCATTTTTGGTTTTAAATACAGCAGTCATTTCTTTAGAAATCCATAAATTGTGCATACACAGTATGCTTTAGAGATACGAGTTACAAATACTTCTGAAAATAATTCACTTCGGGGTATCTTTAGCATATGTAGCCCTTTTTCTCCTTCCTCGTTTTATAGAACATGTAGGGAAGGAAAAAAAATAAACCAAACCTACAAAAACCCAAAACAAAACCTTGAAGTTTTTTCTCCTTTTGAGGATTCAGGACTAAAAAAATTTAAGATAGTGGGTCAGCAATTTTCACCTGAGCTGTGTCCTACAATTTAACTGTTTTCAAGTGCCTATGAAGCTACATTCATCTGAACATACTGTTAAAGGACATCAGAATTTTTTCTTACTAGGCCAATGTAAGAATGTAAAAAATGACAATGCTCTTTTAAAGCAGGTAATAGTTCTGCTCTTTTATTTTCCTTTTATCTGAATCAAATGCAGGGGGGTGTGCTGGTTGGAAAATTTACTTTTTCCTCTGCATAATGTCACACACACCCCCCCCTTTTTTTTTTTTTACAGTAGCAAGTTTTACGTCGTTAGCAAGTAATCTGGTAGTTAAGTGCTAGTTCTGCTCAAAAGCGTAATGGCATCTACCATAACCAGTCAGGTAAATTACTTGAGTACAGTATTACTCAGTTAACTAACTTTGGAGATTTTAGCGTAAGTCTTCTGTGAAGCCAGCCTTACTGGGAAAATGGCTTTAGGAAAGATTAGGTTCCTTTGTATTGTGTAGACAGGCTTGGAATAGTAACTGTGTTATTAGCACTATTACAAGTTTTCTGCTTGTGAGAAACCAAAAATCAAAGAGAGTGTATCTCAGAACGTGTTGGGATCACAGGAAAGTGCACACAACTTCCTGATTTCTGTAATTTGCACGACTAGATGCTACCAAAACCTGCAATCTCCAATCGTCCTTACTTAGTAAGTATACACATAAATAGTAAAGAAAAAAATAGAAGGTAGAACCTTTAAAACTTTTATTTGAAAACAATCAAACAAGTGAACAGGGTTCTGCAATTTTTTTTTTTTTTAATAAATTTTTCCAGACTTCAGTTTTCTAAATATTCATCTCCTTCTTCAGCCTCTGCTTCTACTGAGTCTACGCCAACTTCTTCATAATCTTTCTCAAGGGCAGCCAGATCTTCCCGGGCTTCAGAAAATTCTCCTTCCTCCATTCCTTCCCCAACATACCAATGTACGAAGGCACGCTTAGCATACATGAGATCGAATTTGTGGTCAAGGCGAGCCCATGCTTCAGCAATAGCAGTTGTATTACTCAGCATACACACAGCCCGCTGCACCTTTGCAAGGTCACCACCTGGCACCACAGTTGGAGGCTGGTAGTTAATGCCCACCTTCAAGAAAACAAATGAAAACTTTCCTTGTAAGTGCTATGGCTTAAAGACTTATTTCTGCTAACAATTAAAAATCACCATGGTTATAAACAAATAAAAAAGCTTACAGTTATTTTGTACTTCATCAAAATATTTAACAGGGACATTACAACATGATAGAATGACTGTTACCTCTGAATACTATACAATAATTCAAACATCAAGCACTTCAAAAGCTATGCAAGTACCTTGAATCCAGTTGGGCACCAATCCACAAACTGAATGGTACGTTTAGTCTTGATAGTAGCAATAGCTGCATTGACGTCCTTGGGAACAACATCACCTCTATATAACATACAGCAGGCCATGTATTTGCCATGGCGAGGGTCGCATTTTACCATCTGGTTGGCTGGTTCAAAACAAGCATTGGTAATTTCAGCCACAGATAACTGCTCATGATATGCTTTTTCAGCAGAGATGACAGGGGCATACGTTACCAGGGGGAAATGGATTCGTGGGTATGGAACAAGGTTAGTTTGAAATTCTGTCAGATCTACATTGAGGGCTCCATCAAAACGCAGTGAAGCTGTGATGGATGAAACAATTTGCCCAATTAATCGGTTTAAATTGGTGTAAGTAGGACGTTCAATGTCAAGGTTACGACGACATATATCATAAATGGCTTCATTATCTACCATGAAGGCACAGTCTGAATGCTCTAATGTTGTGTGGGTAGTTAGAATTGAGTTGTAAGGTTCCACTACAGCAGTGGAAACTTGTGGTGCTGGATAAATCGCAAACTCTAGTTTAGATTTTTTGCCGTAGTCAACAGAGAGCCTCTCCATGAGCAGAGATGCAAACCCTGAACCAGTGCCTCCTCCAAAGCTATGAAAGATAAGGAAACCTTGCAGCCCTGTGCACAGATCAGCCTATAATGGGGTGGAAAAAAAGTGGGAGAAAAAAAGAAGTTATTGATGATTTTGGAGAAAGCAGTATTAAAATAATCATTCAAAAGCATTTCTTTCTTAAGTTCGTTAAGTTTTAGATAGYTGTAATAAAAAAACAGCATTCTTGAAACAGCATTCCTTTTTTCTTGCCTATCTTTTACTCAAAAGTACTAGTGCCTCTGCATAGCTTTTTCTGAATAGGAGTATTTTAATATTTAAAAGTTGCTTTATTGTCTTTGATGCCATTTTAATACTACTATAAGCAAGCGCAGCTGTGCASCACTGTGACAAGTTACTGTAAATTACAGCTGGGTTACAGCTTTAGAAGCTGTTTATGCTCCCATTCGAGCTTTCAGCGAGTATCAATTAGATGTTGAAAACAAGTTTTTAATTTTTGTAATTTTAAATAGACAATCACTATTTCACTTTGAATCGTATCATGCTACGTGAGTTTCTCACAATGCAATGTCAAGATAAAAAAAACTAGAGAATTAAAATTGCCAAGCATTCAACCAAAACCTGAGGTTCAGGKTACTAGAAATATTTTGTGTAACACATAATGGCGTGATTCAAACTGAAAATAACAACCAAACAAAAAAGTGTAACGTCATTACACTTGTTTAAGGCTTTTATAATATGTTTCTGAGGTATCCTTAGAATACTTTCAAATAATGGTATTTCAGAGCCTAAAAAATTTTAAGTTTTACTGACTGAATTTTTATTTAACTGGGGGGAGAGCAAGGAGATATAAGTTTTGTTTTGTTTAAAAAATCAACTATGCACAAAATTATTTGGGAAAAAACATAGCAACCCATCATTATAGATAGCTATAGAGCTGTATCAATTATTTTAAATACTGACTTGCAGTATGAATTCTTACCAGTTTGCGAATGCGGTCTAACACTAGATCAACAATCTCTTTTCCAATGGTATAATGGCCTCTGGCATAATTATTGGCTGCATCTTCTTTCCCAGTAATGAGTTGCTCAGGATGGAATAACTGCCTATATGTGCCTGTACGTACTTCATCTACAAAGAAACAAAATACCACAACATAAATTTGATCTGTTCAGTTCTGTGTGTGCTGCCTAGTGACTACACACTAAGTGCATGTCAAAAGAGTGTAGACAGCATCCCTGACTATACGCAGCTTGTCTGACTAGCCTAAAAAGTTGGCACAACTTCAGCCCCTTTGTTTAGGGGAAAACATGAGGCACTCATAAAGCAGTGTTTGTACCCGAGAATACAGAGGTCACTTAGAAAACTACAATACAAGTACAGACAAGATTCCGGATGCAATTAAACAAAACTCTGGATGCAGTGCAGCAGTCTAGAAAGATCATCCAGRCTGTAAAAAAGTTCTATTGTTTTCCAAATGTTGTTACCTGTAGCCCATTATTTCATTATTTCAAATAACAATAACCTCAAATGTCAAAATGGCACCCAGACACACATCTTTTAAAATCTATAGTGTTCTGAACAAACAAAAAAAGACTGTAGGGAATCCATAGGAGATCTTCACKTTTACACTGAAGATCTTTAATGTGGGGTACGTACCAACTACGGTTGGCTCTAGGTCCACAAACACTGCTCTGGGAACATGTTTACCAGCTCCTGTCTCACTGAAGAAAGTGTTGAATGAATCATCTCCACCTCCGATAGTTTTATCGCTAGGCATTTGACCATCAGGCTGGATCCCATGTTCAAGACAATACAATTCCCAACATGCGTTGCCAATCTGAACACCAGCCTGACCAACGTGGATGGATATGCATTCACGCTGCAAATTAAAAACACACGAACGATAATGAGATCTGGAGCTACCTGTCTTCTAGATTTTATTCTCATAATAACTAGCTCTCTGTGGGTTGTATCTTTCCAAGATCTTTCTCCGCCGCCTCACCGTTTCCCGCTCCCCGGTGTGTTACTGCCGCGCTGCTCCCGCAGCCGGCGCGAGAGGACCCTAGCAACAACCACCAACCCCGCCCCCTCACCACTGCTCGCTCAAGAGCACGCGGTGCCACGCCGTTCGCTGCCGATCATACTCCTCTCCTCTGATTGGCTGCGCGCAAGCCTCTMAGACACTGCACGTCCAGACACCCCCGAAACGGCGGAACGATCCGGTTGGCTGTCGCCATGCTCCTTCCCGCCGTCTCTCTGCCGCCCGGGTCAGGTTTCAGCCTGCCCCTCGCCTCTCCGCGCGGGAGGCGCCCACTACAAACAGACTTCCGTCGCTTTTCTACATAGATGTTTCATCTTACTCGCCGCCGGCCAGTTTCTATGCCTCGCCTCCCTTAACTATTAACTCTTACACTAACTTCTCTCCCTCTCCCCAATACTTCTCACTGCTAACCGCGGGGACTTCACGCAGAGACTGCCTGCAAGTCCAGCCGCAGCACATACGGTCATAAACTTCCCCCGACTGCCGCAGCAGAAGCACTCCCAAATACTCTCCCTCTCCCCAGCCGCAAGGATCCCGCTCCCCACCATGATGCCTTGGTAAGCCGAGGAGYTCCGGCAGCCCACACCGCCTCCGCCACCGCCCGTCGAGCAGCACCAACTGCCAACGGCTAACGCCTCGAGCCCCACGCCCTCGGGTGCTGGCTCCCCATTGGCTATTACCCGGGCGGCCCAGAGGCGAACGGAGACCGCTGATTAGCCGAGGGCGCTCTTCTCCCCACGTGGGGCGATGATTGCCACATGCTCTCCTGACAGCGCGCGAGCAGGGGTGTCTCCAGAGGGCGGGGCTTGACCTGCACTGGGCATGGGGGTGCGGGTGGGGGTGTCAGCTCGAGGCGGTAAACTGGGGTGTCGGGAGGCGCCTCGGGGCGGGCTTGGGCCGCGCTCTGCCGTGAGGGCTGTGGCGGAGGTCCAGCGCGGGCTCGCCGTGGGCGGCTGCGCTCGCACCGGCTCTGGGGGCTGCTCGGGGCCAGTGGCTGGAGGTGCGGACGGCTGCGACGCGCTGGCTTGACCRGAGCGCGCTTCTGTGCGGCAGTTTTCGAGGCCGCGAGAAGGCTGCGGCCTGTCAGGGGAACGGCAGGAGTGCCTGCGCGCTGCTCCGGGCGGGGCCGACAGCCTGAAAATCCCTTTTAGAAGCTGGATGTCCAGAGTTGAAGTGAGCAAACTCAGTTGGTTTCTGGAGTAGCAGCCATGCCACAGGTGTTTTTTTCCCTCCCTTTCTTTCCTCTTTCTCCCTTTCCTTTCTGTCAAAACTTACTCTTTTCCAGTGGTCAGCCTATCCCCTGTAATGCTCCCCGTGTAGCATTCCTGCATGGAGGTTTTTCCTGGTGGGTACATGAGGCTGGAGTAGGAGATCAGATTGGTCCATGAAATGCTGCAAATGCTCTATGAATTTTTTGACTAACAGCAGAGAAGATTATTCTTCTGTAACATTAGTTCTGCCTAAGAGGCCAACAGAAATCTCACAAACCTAGCTAGAAGTCTTCATTTATTTTAATGTACTTCTAGTCAAGATTGGACAGGAAGGCATTATAATCAAATGGTCCTTTTTTTTTTTCTGTCGAGACTTTTTTTAGTTTAACTTGGGCATATCTTATTAACAGCCTTGTACAATATTGTCTAGATTATTATCTTTATGACAGAGTGAATGAAAGGAGAAGAAAGAACTGACTTTGTTGAGAGAGCTGCCTGAAAGTTGAAATGGGAAGAGAAATTCCATGTGTTATTATAAATGTCAACCTATTCACATTCTATTCCTGTAAATTGTATCCTTGCTCTGTATTTAAAAAATGCTGTGCTGAGCAAAAGACATTCTCTGTTTCAGGCTTGATTTCAGGTTATTGGGGGTAGTTAAGTTCTGTTTCTCTGCAAAATACAAGCTATGTATCTGTGGTTCTAGGAGAAAATAAAACCTTTCAAAAGAAACTACAAAACTCAATAGTGTTTTGTTGTTGGTTTTTTTTTAAGACTGAAGCTAGAGTATTTTTCTATGAGATTTCAGTTGTTCCAACGCAAGTTTTATGCAATTTTTTATATGAGGTTTTCCATAATTTAACAACCAATTGCATTTAAAGCTACATCTGAGGGAGCAGTTTAAAACTGAGATTAAGTCCTGGTTCCTGCTATTGTTTTGAATTTTTTTTTTAAYAAACCTTTTTAGGAAAGTAGTTTATACCTGGGAACTGGTTCAAATATGGCCATATTCTTACTAAACGGATTTTTCCCAGTTGTACTCAASAATCTAACAATAGGATTTTCACCATTTTAAATTTCTGTTGGTTTTATAGGGTCAACACTGCTATGGAATATTGAGCTGAAGATCTGTGGCATGACTTGCTTTCATTTACAAAGGATATTTTGTACATTATTTAAATATATGTGTATCTGTATCTCTGGTTAGGTTGTAGATTAGGCTGGTTTATTGCTAAGTTCTTTAATACTGTGAGTATTAAAGGAGTGAGCAAATAAGATAATCCTCACACACATATTATCGTATCCTAAATTGAGACTGGTGTTAGTGGTGAGGTTTATTTAAAGTCAGAGATACCAAAGGCTGAAGTACTTCCTTTATTTTGGAGCCTTTCAAGCTATCTGCGTAGAAAAGGGTTGCAAAGACAAATTGTGTACTAAGGATGACCTAGTTTATGGTTGAAATTTGACTTTGGCCTTAAGAGTTAAGAGTTAATTTAAAGCCCAGAACATGAGAGTTTTAAGAGGTAGCTTGATTCTGAAAGTCGTAGGCCTATAATGAAGATTGCCATGATGAAAGAGAACGTAATTCTATCGGTGTTGGTGCTTCATCCATCCTGAAGCTTATCTTTAGCAGTGTGACTAAGGAGTCTGTTTAAGATGCAGTTTTACAAACACTGAAGTAATTTGAAAATACTTCAAAGGTGGCCCTTTTTGGACTGGCCCCTTAATGCATGCAGGACAGAAAACAAGCTTTGAAGGGACATTATCTTCAGTTTTGTTTAGACAACATTGTCTTAATGTAATAGAAATATACCAAGGCAATATGTATAAGTTTCTGAAAGTGATAGTGCCCTTAACTTCAGTGTTCCTGTTTTTGTTGTGCAACTTGCATCTGATAGAGATGTACTCAGTGTGCATTTGCATTGGAATTGTATGTGTGTTTGTCTGTTTGAATCCTGAAATACATTGGAGTAGTAAAGGTTGACAGACTTAATATCAGAATAAAATTTTATGTCCTTATGATATTGGGTCTCTAAACCCATTGAGGGTCTTCAGCTGTTTTGGCTAAGATTTTTTTTCTTTTTTTCTTTTATCCCTGCCCCCTCCCCAACCATTTCCTCTTGCAAGTCCTTTCACATTTTTTTAAAACTTCTATTTATACATTTTTGTTTTCTTACTGTTTTATCTGTAAATTATTCCTATATTGGTGTAAGCCATCAGCCAGTGATTTGGAGCCAATAATAAAGGCCTATTGTTTACTCTCCTGCAGTAAAATAGGACTTTGGGTACAGGCCAAGATGGGATAGGGATTAAAATCGGAGAGGGCAAAAGTGGTCATGACATCATTTTTAGCACACCATCATTCCTGGGGTATCATTATTTCCAGTGACTTCCTAGCTAGTGACAACACTTGTGAGTATATCATTCTTAACTTTTCATCAATATGTCTAATACATTTTAACATAACTTTAGGCAAGACTGCGAGGCATTCTCTGTTGTAGGTTTTCATGGAACTGTGGATGTTGGAAGCTCGGTGTTAGACTCCACTTCCCAGGTCTCTTGGCTTGCCCAAGAGTAGGATTCCCTTCAGTCTGCCACATGCATTGCTTAAGAGTTAGGAAGCAAATGGGAACCAGTCTGGTTTGCAGAAGAGCTGCTGTTGGAAAATTACTGTAAATGAACTTGCTTTGTCACTTTTGGTTTTGATGAATGTGCAAGTCCTTATGGGAGAATGTTCTTTTTTTTTCTCCAAAAAAAGTCTAATAAACAGTTTGCTAGAATCGTGTCTTATTATAGTTTTCCTTGTAAGTATATAGCTTTAATTGTAAAAGCTGTAATAGTTTTATTTTGGTATTTGTGATCTGCAAATTTGCACTGACGAAAACAGGTACACCGGCAGATTTTAAACTCCATCTTGAACCACTGAATCTGTGAGACTGTGTTAGTAATTTAATGAAAAACATTGCATAGAAAACTACGCTTCTGTTTGAAAGATCTCTGTAGACTGAAGTTAAAATTGGCTTCTAAAAGATGGAATAAGTCAGTCTTAAAACTATCTAGGACCATGGCAATATCTGTGTAAATCTAAAGAGGAAAAATTATGTATTCACATAGTGGAAAATTTTGTCAAAAATCCATCTAACAATCTGGGTTTTCTTTTACTATCTTTGCCTCTGACAAAGTTAGTGTGGCATATCTATTATAAGCCAATGAATTTATACATCAGATACATTAGATTTTAATGCTGGGACAGTTTGCCCCAATGATAATCCTTATACAAAATTTGTTAGCAAAGTTTTAAGGATAAGTAATTGAAAAGCTTGGATTTGGTTTCTTTGTTGTTCTTGTTGTTCGTGGTTTTTTGGTTGGTTGGTTTTTTTACATTCAGCTGCATCTTTAGATAGAAGTATATAATTTTCTTTCATCTAGCATCCATGTTTATCCAAGACGACTGCTGCATAAATCCCTTTTTGACAAAACATTTCCTGCAACGGATAGCAGTGGCTGCCTCAGTAACTTCGTGAAAGTATTTATTTTCAATTATTTAATGGAATGGAACGGAACCCTGGAATGGTGGGTGTAAGTATTCAGCTTTTAGCAAAGGAAGCTTTTAAAACTCATCCTCTTGTTTGTTTGTTTGTTTGTTTGTTTTTAACAGTAGGCCAATGAAGAAGAAAAATTCTATTTTCCTCATCTGTTGTTGGTTACGGCAAGTATCTATTTGACTTAAATTACAGCTTTTTCGGTTACAATTTTTGGGAGAAGCTGTAGGGAACTTGAGAGTTTTCACTTAGGTGACATGAAAATATTTTTCAAAAGGCTCTATCCTGCAAGGATATAAATGCTTTTAGTTATCACTGACCATGGCAAGGATGGATGAGTTCACACATAGATACTTCAACGATTCTCAAGAATGTACTGCATAAGGTAGTGTACCATATGCTTTTATCTTGTTTAGTGTGTTAGAGATGCTACTTTCTAAATCAGATTCTTACTACCAGATAAACTTTCAGAAAATTACATTCTGACAGCCTCATGCTTTCCCCTTTGCATCCTCTTTCACTTTCTTGGCACCTTTGCAAACTCGTAAACGTTTTCTTGTCCGTAACTTAGAGTTAATTGCACACATTCTCTACCACTGTAAATACGATTATTTTAACGCTACCCCTTGTCTGATAGTGTACGTGGTGGGGCCGGAGCCCCGGAGGGAGGGGCGCCTGCCGGCTCGCGCGCGATGACGGCGCCGACGCAGCCCGCCYCACCGGCTCCGCGCCGCCGGAAGGCTGCGGGCGCGCGGGGAGGGGCGGGCAGAGAAGCGTCCCCTTCCTGTCCGTAGTGCCCTCATTGGCCACCGTCTGTGGAGTCTCTGGCAGGGATTGGTGGTTGCCGTTGTCGGGTCTGGAGCGTGAGCGCGGCTTCACGGCCGGGGCGCGGTGGCTGGGATAGTGCTCGCTGGGCTTTGCGGGCGGCGGGAGCGCTGCTGCCGCCATGTCGTGGAGGCTGCCCAAGTGAGAGAGGGGTGGTGGCGGCGCCGCGCCGTGCCGCGCCGTGCCTGCGACGCGCCTGGGCTGATCCGCATCGCGGCGGGTCCCGCCCGCGCTCGGCCGCTTCGCGCTGTATCCTGCGAGCGGCGGCCGGGGCGGGGGGCGCCGCTGGCGGGGAGGGGCTGGCGGGCGGCGGCGGGACCTGAGGTGGCTAGCGTAGGCAGTCTGAGCCTCCGCCCTCCTGTTCTTGCCCTTGTCGGTGCGGGGTGCCAAGGCCGTTCGTGTGGCTTCTGCGTTCTGGCAGGGCTCCCGGCGCCCTGTCTGCAGCAGGGCAGTGGCAAAATGGCTTCTGGTTAGCCCCTCGCCGGCTCATCTGCAGTTAGCTCAGAACAAAGCGTCTTAAACTGTTTCTTTTTTCTGTCAGAGAAAACGGAATGCCTGTTATACAGTAATTTTAGGTATCATTTGCAAAAGAAACCAAAGGTTACTGTGCCAAGCTCTGAATAACTAGTATATGGAAACTAATTATTTTACTTGGCAGTACTCTTAAATTAATCCAGCAACACAGTAGGGTAGTTCTGGGATATACCAAAGATCATGATTATTATGTATCAGTTGAAAGTTGTATTGAGATTTTATTGTTCCATATTATTTGATTAAAACAATTGTTAGTAACATGCATTAAATGCATGGCCAGAGATGTTTCTATCTCTTAGTCTGCAATAACGGGAGTTACTAGGTGTATCTTCACCAAAAGGGGAACCTGGCTGATGGAAGTTTGTATTGGAGATGCATAGTGTAATTACCCAGGTTAGGTTGGAGTAGCTGATTATCCCTAAAGTGTATTACAAAGTATTAATAATAGATGTCAAGGTGTGAAGGTAGGCTTCATAAATATGTAGGGGAACAGTTGGTTTAGCATTTTAACTTTTGTGGATATAAGCATGAAGTTATACAGAGTTACTCAGTTACAAACAGGGGTTTTTTTAACCTTTTTCTTAGATGAGAAAAATTGGTGTTAGGAAAGTACGTGGAAATTTTGCTGTGGCAGGTATAATTAGAGATGTAACTAAATCTGGAGAATTCTTAATGTTGTTGACAAAGATAAATCCATGAGGGAAGGTAGGGCAGAATGCACAAATRCCGTAGTTTAGTCAGTTGTCAGCTCTTTTTTGCAATTGGCTTAAACTAATTTATTGGGGATTAAAAAATGGCAAAGTTTCCTCCTTATATAAAACTTTWAAAAAAATATTTTAAGTTAAATATTATTGGAATAAAAATGTAAAACGGGTTTATAGGTAGCCTTATATAAAGGGGTAAAATAGATTACAAGGAAACAATAATTCTATTATTAAAGCCATTGTCAAATATTTTACACTTTGTCTTTCTGCAGAGATTCTGCAAGAGGATGCTCTCAATATAACACCTGCAGGGGAGAGAGAAGCTATTCCCATTTTTCCTCTTCTGACTTTTACTCCAGTCTTGGGTTGGAAGACTTCCTCTCTGTAGGTGACACTTCTGGAACAGAGGAGGATACAGACTCAGCTATCTTATATGGAACTTTGCGAGGAAGTGTTGTTGGATTACGATACTACACGGGGATTGTAAGTGCATGATAAATTATAAAGCAGAAGAAAAAGTTATTGTCAGCTTCAGAAAAAATACATTTAATTAAATTTCAAAAATTCCTAGAACTTTTGACCAAGTATAATTTTAATAGATTTTTTTTTTCCTACCTTGCTGTATTCAACATTCTTCATGGGAAGCACTTAATCTAAAACTTCAAAATTTAATTAAGGTAGCAAGCTTTCATATCTGGTTTAGTTATGTGGTAGCTCTGCTCACCTACATAAGGCAAATGAAAGTGACTGAAAACAAGGAATTAGATAGGTCTTTGAACAGTTTACACGGATAAAAAGGGATGTTTATTTTGTGACAAAATGTGTTAGCAGTTGAAGGTAGTTCTTGCTCTTAGGAATACTTTTGAAATTGCTGACATCTATCAGGTAGCTCTTCTGTAGTGCTTTTGGTATTTTGAATAAGTAGTAGGTTATTACACTGACTGAACAGAATGCTATACCAAATTAATCTTTAAGCTTCACGATATTTAAGTACATGTACCAGTTACCTATTAAGTACGTTACCTATTTCTGCAAATAATTTKCAACTAAATGAATGTGTTCTGGCATGCATTTGTTTGTTTTGCTTTGGTAGGTTAATAACAATGAAATGGTTGCACTTCAGAGGGAGCCCAATAATCCTTATGATAAAAATGCAGTGAAAGTAAATAATGTGAACGGAGACCAGGTAGGCCATATAAAAAAAGAACTAGCGGCAGCATTGGCAGGCATTATGGACAACAAACTAGCATTAGTTGAAGGGTAAGTGTGAAGATTATGCTTTTGGTTCCATGAATATAAATAATGGAAATGTTTTCTGTTGCTACACTAGCAAATTCTGAAAACTATTTATAAGTGTTCTCTTTTGACAGAAATTACAGCTCTTGGTAATATGATTAAAGCTTCGTGTTTTCAGACTCTCTATTCTTCTGTTGAACTACTTGCATACAGTTCATTCTTTCCTGTATATGATAAAATGTAGAGACACTACTCGGAGCAAATTCCTTAAAGACTGTTGTGGAACTCTTAAATTAACTGCATGTGGTGGTTTGTATAAAAGGTTTACACAGTGTGAGTACTAACACCTATCTGGAATGTTCAGTGTTTTGATGAAGATAAGCACTTTGGAGTACCTCTTGCTGAAGAAATAACAAGGCTTACTATAAAAAATTAAACAAGTAAAAGATTACTGCTGTGGGTTTTTTCTCTTTTTTGTCAGGGTTGTCCCTTACGGAGCAAAAAATGCCTTTACGATGCCTGTACAAATGAGCTTTTGGGGAAGAGAAGAAAACAAGGAAGCAGTGCTAGATCAGCTAAAAAGGCATGGATTTAAATTGGCTCCTCCTCTGAAAGGTAAGTCTTGATGTTCTGGGGTTTTTTCCTTTTCAAAATACTGAGGTTGAATTTGCCACTGGTTGGAAGAAATGTTTAAGGGCTTAATCCTCATCATAGTCTTGTCATTCACAAAATTATTTTTTTTAACTTAGTTGGGGAATAATGCAGAGCCCACAGCTATTAATTTTAAACTTCATAGGAAGTATACTTTTGTGTCCTGTCTTTTATGTTACCTGCCACTGATTAGAGAGGAGTTTGAGCAGCATCAGAAATATACTCGATTCCATAAGTTCCTTAAAAATCTATAATGATTCCCTGCGTTTCTCCAGACTTGAAAGAAAATTTGTTTCAGAAGAGTTAGACCCTTTCATAGGGTGAGGGTTTCAGGGACAGTGCTGCTTTTTAGCAGAGTGCTAGGACGTGTATCCTGCTAGTGAGGAGTGAGCAAATAGAAATGAGATGTCTCTGAACAAAGCAGCTTAGCAGACCTGATGCTTTGCAGAGCCAGCCTCACAAAGCTGTGGAGTTCCTGTGCTCCTGGAACTAGGCTTTGTGGAAGCAGTGGTAGTCAGGAGTAAGGATGCATGCAGAAATAAACACTTGGTGAGGGATAGATCTGTTTTACTTATAGCAAGATTTCGGTTTTTATCTTACGGGTTCTATTGCGCATAGTTAACAGAAAAAGAGTTTGGAATAAAAAAGCATTTTGTGTTATCAGTCATCATAYTTTTACCAAGTCAAATTTCACGTAACACAACAATTTTTAAGAAACATGATTGCCATCTCGAAGGATCCCAACCCATAGCTCATTGCCTGTGAGTCTTGCAGAGCTTTGTGGAAAGCCTTTGTGGCCCATTGAAAGTGAAGGATAAATTGAGGCTAAAAGACAAATGCTGAAAGATACTGTCTTATAGTCTGCAATCTGATCAGCTTTGTTACTCATGAGCCAGTGAAAGTTGAGATTGGGAAGTCATCATACTGTTGTGTTTCAAAATACTATCTTTTTAATGGCAAGTAGGTTCAGAATGTGGGTTTGGATCAAAGTGGATTTCTGGGAGAGCTGGTCCAAGTTACAGCGCTCCGGTTCATGCTGCTGTGCAATTGACAACCGAACAGGTTTGCATTTCATACTTAAACACCTGGAAGTTGGAATTTTAACAGTGGGGGCCTTTAACTTTTTCATTAATAAAATAGTGCTTGTGAAGTGGAAGTCTGTCGCTTTTTTCTTCCTTTTCTAAACCACAGATTTGCTTTGAAGTAATCTTGAACTTCTGAGCTTTTTCATTTTTATACTGTAAGCAGGCATTTTAGCTGTGACAGCCTTGAGTCCCATGTAGTTTTGGGAGGTTTTGGTTGTTCAGTAATTTTTTTACATTGCTGTGGTGGTGTGTTTTGTTTTTCTCTGTCCTAGTGCTTTACCAGATAATAACTATGTTAAGTTCTCAAATGAAAAACARAAACAGAATTCCAGACTTTTTATCTTCAGATTTGGCCCAGGGTGATATGTGAAGGGTTGGGTGGTGGTTTGTTTTTGGTTCTGCTTTTTGTTTGCTCTTTCAAATAAGAGTGAAGTAGTTACTTTAGTGAGTGTTGTACAAGGATGTGAATATATTTAGCCATCCCTTCTCAAGCTCTTGCTTATATTGGCATGTGTTTGTCTTGGGAAAACTGAACTTAATTTTTATATAGCAGTAGCTAACAAACATATTCCAGCAAGTCAGGTCTAAAGTGGTAGACCTATCTATACTGATTACCATATGACAGGTAATTGTAATTTAATAGTCATTGATTGATTAGTGAGGTTATTTTTAATTGCTATAATTTTAATTGCAGTTTTTGTGTTCATTTATGCAGCTTAAAAGTGAATTTGACAAATTGTTTGAGGATCTGAAGGAAGATGATAAAACTTGTGAAATGGAAGGAGCAGAGGTATTTCTTAAGCTAGAAACCGTTTTCTGTAAAAATATAAATACTTATAGATGCATGTTTAGCTTTGTTGTCTGGACACAGGAGATGCTTGAATCAGAAAATAATTTAGTAGGTACAAAGGACTTCATAAAAWTTTTTTTTTCCAAAAATGGAATGTCATATTTAATATGTGAATAATGCATAACATATCTCTTTAATTTGCAGGCTGTTGGCACACTCTTGCTTCCCCATCAGAAGCAGGCTTTAGCCTGGATGGTTTCACGTGAGAACAGTAATGATTTGCCACCATTTTGGGAAGAGAGAAGTAACTTCTATTACAATATACTTACAAATTTTGCAGAAAAGAAGCGACCTAAAAATGTTCTTGGAGGAATACTGGCTGATGATATGGGACTGGTAATAATACTTACCAAGCTTGAATTTTTTTTATACAGAACGTCTGTGTGTGTTTGTTGATTGGTTGGTCATTTGGTTCTTTTTAATCTGTGGAAAATATGACGTTCTTTTTTATTATGCAGGGTAAAACACTTACTACTATTGCATTGATTCTCACGAATTTTCAAGATGGCAAGCCTCTTCCTGTTGAAAAGATCACAAGTGATAAGTTTTRTGAGGTGAGATGGAAGAAAAAGATAGTTTTACCAGAGTTAATATAGCAGTTAATAAAAAAAAGTGTGCCTACTAACTTTCTGTATGGTGAACTTTGTATACATTTTGTAGAAAAAGTTACTCAAGTAGATCAAATAAGAGGAAGAATAGGGTAGATTAGTTGAAGGTAGGTGGACTGTATTACTTCAGAGTTTATAATTGAGCTGTAGACTGTGTTATCTTAGGAGCGTATGCTTAAGTATACTCCAAGGAAGAATTTATGAAACCATAAACATTTTCAATGTTAAGTTTTATAAATTCTTAATTTTTTTTATAAGTTTCTGCTATAGGCAAGTTGTGACTGCACAGATAGAAGTGGTGGTTTTTTCTGGCGCTGTGTATGCATAGTTCCTGTGTGGTTTGGAGGAAGTGCCTGAAACAACCAAAATAGCAAACAGAGGGTCTTGATATAAAGTACATAAATAAATAAGTCGGTTTATATTTTTATCAAATACTTGAAATGAAGAGAGGAGGGGAAACTACAGTTAGTGAACTAACACCAATGTGCAAACTCTTCTTAGGTAGTGTAGTTCAAGTGCATTTTCTTTTTGTTATGATATAATTTTCAAGACRGAGAAATAAACTAAATGCTAGGATGAGTTGTTTTATTATGCAAGGCTGGGGGGTTTGTTTCATTTTACCATACTTGTCTAAATTTAACAAAATAATGCTTTGTGTTTGACCTCAGAATGTTAACTGGGAAGTGTTATTAGTGTGTTTTCTTTCTAGGGCAGCTGTGTAGACTGAGTTTCTCTTCTCTGCCTCTCTACAGTTTCATTTGAACTCTGTATGTGGCTAATAAAAATATATAGTATATATATAGCTTTTTCAGCACCTTTAAGTGGCTGTGTGACTTGCCACTAAGCAAGTCTTTCATGTTTCAGAGTAGTAATTAATCACTGGTCAGATTAGTGTAATAGTGTTATTGGCATTTTTTTCTGGTTGCTACATTACAGAATAAAAGTTTCCATTCCTCAATAGGAATCTGGTACTAACAGCATGAACAACGTTGGACGCAGACTATGTAAAGGTGACAGCAAGCTATGAAAAGTCCAGTAATGTTTGCATGATAATTAATGTTGTTAGCTGGGACACTCTTAGTCTGTGGTCAGTGCTAGTCTTCACAAACTCTTGACAAACTAAGTATCTCAGAGAAGTATTTAAAACATACCTTTAAAGATGTTTCAGTTGACGTGTGAGAAGATTAAGTGCCTTGTGAGAAAGTTGCACCCTGCCTGGAAAGTTACCACGTCCAGGAAATGGATTCTGGGTTCACTTTGCTTTCCTTTTTCCTTCCTTGTAGATAAAACAGGAGCATTTATACATCTGTTAGAATATTGTTTGTTTAAACAGTAAACATTAGTACTTAAACTGTAATTAGGTTCTGTATTAAGTCACCTTTTTTTTTTTTTTAAATATTTTTAAGTAATGAGCAAATGACAAGTATGTAGAAGGATTTTATCACACCTGGAGTTTTTAGGTTGTATTGGGAGAATTTATAGATGTATATGAAAAATTATACTTGCTGTTAGTATGTTTTGTAACTCATCATGCTCCTGAAAATGACCGAAGAAATGTATGGGGCTTGAAGTTTTCTTGCAGTAACTTTCCCTCGCTGTTGCCCCATGCAAGGAATTTTAATACGGATGGCCTAACTGATAGTAACAGAGAAATGAAAGGGACTGATAAGGAGAGAACACATTAGTATGAACTGCTTCTGGTGAAAGGGGGGTCAATATGAGTGTCACCAGAAGATCAGAACCTTTACCAAAGCTGAAATGCCTAGCAGCATCCAAGATTTTTTTTATTTTTTTTTCCAGAGCATCAAGCATTTTAACAAGATACTATTTACAGCAGTGATAGGAGAGCCTGTTTCTACTATTATTTAATCTGAAAAAGTGGTGATAATGTCTTTCAAACCCTTATACCCCCAGCCCCCATTTCTTATTCTATTGTACATTAAATTGATACTTATTTCTTGAGTCTTTGCAAGTTTTGCCATCTTCAGGATTGTATTAAACCTTTTTTAATATTAAAAAACCAAACCATTTGCTAGAATTTAAGTCTGGAATTCAAGCATTAATTTACTTACCTGAGTTAAAGCAAAACTTTCTGCAACTGCTGTTGCTCTCAGTTTTGGTATCAACTCTGTCCTAATGCGTTTTCTTTTTTGCATTTGCTTCTGATATGCTATTATTGGCAGAGCGCAGAGGTGATGTTTTGTTCACTACCTGATAGATGACCTTAAAAAAAAAAAAAAACAAAAAAAAAACAAAACCAAAAAAACAAAAAACAAAACAAAACCACCACCAACAAAACAACCCCCCCTGCAGCTCCCCCACACGTGCATCTGTGATGTTACCACGTTTTCTCTTAGTGTTGCTGTTATTCATTTAGTTTTAGACAGTGTAGAAATCCTTAATTAGTAAGGTTTGACCCATAAAAAACCTTTACCATTTAGCTTTATTTAAAACTTCTTTATAGAACTTTACCCTTACTGTTAACAGTACAGTGCTTACATTTGGTTTTTCCTCTTTTCTTGACAGTTTGTTTTTGACCACCTGCAAACTCAGTACACATTTTATGACTTCGTAAATATTTAAGATTGTTTTAAGAGTATATTTTTCATTTGGGATCCCATTATCATGCAGAACTAAGGTTGTTTTAAAGGAAGTTTTACTTATTCTTGATCAAGTTATGCTAAAGTTGGTTTGATAACCAAGCTGAAGACTATGTATATTTTTCATAAATACCAATTTCTTCTTTATGAAGACTCTAGCAATGTGATGGAGCCTGGTGTTTCTAAAGTAAAAAAGTTTGAAACTACTCCGTTGAAATACTCAAGTTGTCTTCCAAAAAGGTAGATAGCTGGAATAATCTTTTTCTTTCTATTGGTTTGCTACATAGATTTTGAGTAAAAATAAAGTGGTCCTTGGTTATGATTAACCTTAGCTAATGTGTTCCTGCTCTCTCCTTACCTTTCAGTATGCTATATACTTCTGCTTACATTTGTCATAAGTGTTCTGTATCTGTGTTGCACTTTGGAATATATTAAAAAAGCATTAACTCATTCTACGTGGCTTGTGTGACTGCATGCTTGGATGTCTCCTTCAGTAGTAAAGATGTCTAATAACATCAGTGTGTGTCATGTAAAAAACTGGCTGAGAAGTAATCTTTCTTCTAGTATCAATTGCGTTTTTAAGTGGTTAAGAGATGCTTTGCAGGCATGCTTCTGACAGAGAGACAGCTTTGAGCTGATGAAGTTGTGWAGCTAACTAGTATGTGTTTGAACCTTCCCACCACACTAGCTTCTTATAATTAGTGTGAACTTCAGTGATAATCTATACCAAGTTTTATGAGCATCATTCACCCTGCAGCTCTGTGTTCTGTGCTTTCCCTTTTTCTAACCCTTCTAAAGAGAAAATTTTCAAATCACAGTGGTATCTTATTTGCAGTATCAATTTCATTTGCTTTACGCTCTTGAGATTTAATATGTAAATTCAAGCAGTAGTAGAGTGGGGTTTGTTTTTTTTCTCTCTCAATGATGATATCTTAGAGATAAAGCCAAGAAACCCAGATATTCAGGAGGCAGTGACTTGGGAGAGTCTGAAGAATGGCTACTGCAACAAGCGGAAAGTAAGTTGCAAGGTTTTTTTTTTTAAATTGGTTACTGCAACACCTGGTGTCTTCCTTTCTGAAGCCAAACTGAATAGGATTTCTGATTAACTGGAAAAGGAATTAACTAAACTATTTGGGKTTTTTTTTGTTTATTTTTTATTCAGCCAAAACTTGTAAGCAGAAAATTTTAGAAATTGCTGGTCGGGAAAGCAATGTTTTAGTCCTAAGTGTTGTAGTTTGTTTCCTTAGCTGAACAAGTGGTGGTGTAACAGGCTATGAGCAGAATCAAACGGATGGTGAAAACGAGAATTGCTAGGATTTTTAGAATTTGACATAGACGACTTGTCAGGGCACTAGGGTTGGAAAAACAAATTCAAAAAATTAAGTCCATCTTTTGTGGTAAATACCTGAAATGCAACCATGAAGAGGCAAGAACATGTGTCAATTGTTGAACTAAGTATCTTGCATGGAAAAAAAATGAAGGGCTACAGGTACTCTGGAGTAAGCAGTTAAGTTTAGATTTAAAGGACTTGGAGTGAAACCTGTGCTATACTGGTTGGTTTGGTTTTGTTTTTTTTTTAATGACTGGTGAACTGCATTCCTCTGAAGATTCATAACCTGAAATACGTGTATAAGATACTATATTTCTGCACACAYGCCTGTCAGAGTTCAAGGAATGTCTGGACGATTCTCTTAGCCGCATGGTTTAGTTTTAGGTAGTCCTGCGAGGAGCAGGGAGTTGGACATGACGATCCTTATGACATGTCATAAAAATAAATGCACACACACACTCTGCATGGTGTGAAAAATCTATGTTTGTCTGGCTTTTTGCAGCAACTTCCTGTCTTATCCAAGAATATACAGGTTTTGCATCTGTTCTTCTACCTTCATCTACTTTTTTAAAAAGACAAAGAGAAAAGGTAATGAAGGGATAAATAGGTAATATTAATTTCTGAGTTTTTTGAAGCTGAAATATTATACATATTTGACTTAATAAATSAAGCTTATGTCTTTGTAAATTGCTTTGATGCTGTTCAGGTGAAGAAATTTAGAAAGGACTTCAGGGAACCATAAGTTTCTTGAACTTCTACGTTGCTTTGAAGTGAACTGTTATGCCACTAAATATGACTTCTCTCTTCTCAGGTACCCCTAGCGTTCAGTCAGTTGAGAAGAAATATTCTGGTGATGGCCCCAGAGCAACACTGATTGTATGTCCCCTGTCTGTCCTAAGCAACTGGATTGTAAGTGCTGAACTGTTTTAATGTGTAAATGTGATATATGTTGATTACAACGCTGTAGAAATAGTACTCCCTGTAGTCTCTCATGCTAGTAAAAGGTCATGGCTTTCCTTTTTTATGAAACAGAGCTGCTTTCACAAGGGAGGTTTATTTGATAGAAATTTAAAAACTGGAGTAGTATTGTAATGAGAATGCAGTTCCATGAGTAGTGAGCTCACCACTATCAGAAAGAACGAGCTCACTTCCATTCCTGCTTTTRACTAGGCAGATTCACTTTGGCACTTCTGGAACTTGTGTGATTTAACTCCTTAGACCAGATGAGGAAGGTGGAGACTGGTCCTTCTTCTTGCATGCTCAGAATAAAATAATATTGTACTTTATTGATAATGCATGTGACATTTCACTTCCTAGAGGTGTTCAGTAATTTGGCGGTCATGTTGGTGATTTATGGGAGTAGGTCTGCTAGAGTGAACAGTCTGAAGGGCCCTTTTAGCTCTGTCTCTGCATGAATTAAATTTTTTTGTTTTCATGACATTTTGAATACAAGTATTAAGGGGATATCTTTAACTTTCAAGTTATGTTTTATTTGGAAGTTTTTGCTGTCTGTGGTTAGAACATTAATAAGAAAACGAAACAGTTTAGACTGTAGGTAAAACATTGAAATCGTAATTGGGAAACACCAAATAGTGTAAAAAAAAAAAAAAAAATACTCTGTCAATTCAAAACCAAATTAAGTATTTAAAAACAAAACTTGCAAGTCTGGTGCTTCAAAAATCAAATTGGTGACTATTGGCTGTCAAGATTACTGTATGCTGAGTGCTTCACAGAACAAATGTAGGGAATATAAACACTGGTTTTAAAATGAATACTTTGACAATTGTGCCGTCATTTATGTTAAAACTTACGAGGTTAACCCAGTAAGGGGAAGAAGCTGTAAATGAACAGTGAAAGAATAAACAAAGAGAAGATGAAGACAGAAAGTGAAAAAGAACATAAAAGCTCTTCCGTTACAGCTTGGGAGGAACAGGGGATTTTGAAGTGCATATACCATCAGGATGTGAATTAATACTGTGCAAGAAGTAGAGCTAGAGTTATCAGAATGTGATACTGTGTCTGTTACTAATGACTGAGGTGACTACTTCTGGTCCCTCTTCTCACCTCGGTGGGGAGGTAAAAAGAAACCCAAATTCACATTGCTTTTGTTATATAAGTGGATGTAGAATGTCASGGAGCTGGAGGAAGTGGTTTTTAGTTAAGGCAACTTACAATAATTTTATTCTAACAATCATGTAGTAACACAGTATCTTTTGGATGACTTCTGACAACTTTTCTTTCAGGACCAGTTTGAACAACATATCCACCAAGATTTTCATGTAAATATTTATGTTTATTACGGTTCTGGCCGTAGCAAAGACCCATTGGTTCTTTCAGAACAAGACATTGTACTGACAACATACAACATCTTAGCTACTGATTACGGAGTAAGTAACTGAGAAAAAGTGTTCTTTGAAAATCCCTTACTGTTCAAGACTCCAGGTGTTTGGGCTAATGATGGCAGTATATTCAAGTGCTATTCTGGTAGGCAATCAAAAGGTTATAGCTGTAGTTTTGCTTTACGTACTTTCTTACGGGTTTGCTGCGGTAACAAAGGGACTTCTTTATTGATTGCTCCTCTAGAGAAAATTATTTGGCGGCAATTATGGCAACTTGAGGAAGAGACTTTTTAAGGATAGAAAGGGTGGCAAGTATGTAAATCTCTCCAAGTCTCAGTGGCATGAGGCTCCCATTTCTGCCTTCCCCTATCGAATTCAAAGAATATGGACCATATAAAAACATATTTCCATAGTTCTTGTTGCACATGGGCTGCAACMAAGTCGCTCATTGCGTGAGATGTATTTGTAAAGTGATTTTCATAGAAACTCCAGCCATTTTAAAATCCTGAAGATAACATCTTTAAGTATAATATAAACTTTTAATTTTCTCTCTGATCCATTTTCCATATCTCTGTGTCTTTGAAGCCTTTCTTCTTTTCAGGCTGAGCTTATTTTTGCTGTAGCTCATTCCTCATATTCAAGTATGAGAAGACTGGTAACATTTTCCAGGAATTATTAAATCTAAAAGAAGGAATGCCTCATTCTTAGTTTTGCTCTTCTGTGCTGATAAATAAACGAAATGCAAACAAATACTATCCATTATTATTTGTGGAATTGTTATATTAATAGCTTGCTTAATCCAAATGGCAAAAAAGGATTTTAATTGCAGTCAAAGATTAAAAAATACTGTGTTTCAGATCAGAGGTGACAGCCCTTTACACAAAGTCAAGTGGCTGAGAATTGTGTTGGATGAGGGGCACACTATACGAAATCCAAATGCTCAGCAAACTAAAGCTGCCTTAAATCTGGAGGGACAGAGAAGATGGGTACTTACAGGTAAAATAGTTGACACCAGAGGAAATGCAGTGCAAATCATCCTGGTATAACACCATCTTGTGTTTCCACTTTGGCTTCTTCTGGGAGATGATTAATGTCTGTCTGCGTCAGATTCATTTGGAATGTTTTTTTAACTTGCCTTTGAGCAGTGATTTAGGTTTGTCTTCTTTTAGTTGTTTTTGATTTTGTTTGCTTGGTTTTGTGGTTTGTTTTTTTGGTGTGTTTTTTTTTTTTTTAGTTTCTGTTTTTATTCAGTTCATAGACACAAATTTTAAAATAACTTTTGATATGCAGGTTTGGTGGAAGTGCAAGTAAAAAGGGACTTGTATATGAAGGCATGTTAGTCTGGTTAGAAGCTCACACTCTTACATACTTATCCGAACCCCAGTAGCTTTTTGAAATGTAACAGTCATCCTAGAAACTGCCAGGGACCATGCAAGCATATGACTCTTAAACGTAACTTAGAAGATCGTGATGTAACCACTGCTGGTGAAGCTGAAATGGAAAGATTAATATCCAAGTCTTCCTAGCATTGAGAGCTGCAGTTTTCTCACTCTCAGATATTTTTAAGAAAATAATATTTATTATACTTAATGACACGTCAGCCTAGTTATGGGAGACTTTGTCCATGGTATATTGTTTGGAGAAAGCACAGAACTTTCACTTTGACTAAAAATTTGTGTGTTTTAGTTTCTTTGAGATTTTACAATCTTTGTTTGTTTGTTTTCTGTTTAGGCACTCCTATTCAGAATTCTGTAAAGGATTTGTGGTCTCTTATTTCCTTCTTAAAACTGAAACCTTTTACTGATAGAGAGTGGTGGCACAGAACAATTCAACGTCCAGTCACAATGGGAGCGCCCGGAGGACTTGGGTATGAAGTGTTCCCAAAGAGTTTGTGAACAAGTATGACTGGCAGTGCTTGGGCAACGTGACAAATTAGTGTTTCACGTTTAAAATTGAAATGCATGTGTCATCAGTTCTTATTTCAATTTTTTAGTTCCAATTAATAAATATTAAATAATTTGAATTATTTAATATTTTAGATTAATGAATTACATTGCACTACTGGGCTTGGATTTTGTACAGAACATRTATTTATGCAATAAACTGGAAAAAAAAACCCAAACCAACCAACCTCAGCTGGGTAATATATTGTTTATATATGTATTTTTAGRCGTTTACAGTCTCTGATCAGGAGTATTACCCTTAGAAGAACTAAAACAAGTAAAGTTAAAGGAGAACCCATTTTGGAGTTACCAGAACGTAAAGTACTTATTCAGCATGTTACGCTTACAGAGGAAGAGAGACAAATCTATCAGACTGTGAAGAAGGAGGGCAAAGCTGCTATTAGCAGGTAAGTAGAAGGCTTTCTTAATCCTGAAGGTTGAAGTTTGGTATCAAACTTCCGAAACTTGTGTTTCGGAAGTTTTGATTATGCTAGCTCTAATAGCCAAGTGTRTCAGTTTGTATGCCGTAAGCTAATAATTGCAAATCAGCATAGCATCTGTTCAGTTCTGAAGAATGAAGTAGAGACTATTGCAGAACTATATATTAGAAGTTCTGTCTTGCGAGAAACAGAAAGGGGTACCGAATACATAAAGAGTGGGCTTAAAATTTTTGTCACCATGTGTTAGAATTTCTTTTAGTAGAACATGCTACTGGTAGCATTTTGTACCTTGTTTCAGAAGAGGATTTGAGAAAATATATTCAAACAGGAAAGTGAAAAATTAGAACATCATTCTAACAGCTAAACTTGGTGTCATCTGTTACTGCAGGCTGTAGATTTTACACTAACGATAAAACTCTTGTTCAGATTTTTCAGTGAAGGGACTGTACTAGCTCACTATGCTGACATCCTTGGTGTCCTCCTCAGATTGAGGCAGCTTTGTTGTCATCCTCATCTTTGTATAAATACATCTAGTTTTTCAGCTGGTGAGTGAATGCTTTTGGTTCCTGTATTGCTAAAAACAGGACTTGCACTTTGTATTCAAGAACAGAAACATGTTTGTGTGTTTTCCAAGCTTTCTAGCTTCAGCCTTTTCAGCTTGGATTATTGAACTTTTAGCTTTGTTACTTTTATTTTTTTCGTACCATAATATGTTTGAATATGTTTGATAAGGGAGTACTCGAGCACATACTCAAATAGGAATGAAAGCAATGAAGTATGAGTAGTTAAGAAGGCTAGAAGCAGGAGTTAATAAGCTTTGACAGCCTGTACAGAAATGACCAAAGAGGACCTCTGCAGAGCCAAATGCAGAAGGCTTGTTAAAAAGCAGTGTATCTGTTGTAATAATATACAGAAGTGCTTTTACAGCAAATTTTTTTCTTTGCCTCATGAGAGAAGATGTAGAGTAACTTTGGGGAATGGCTTGTAGATTGGTAGCCATGTCAGCAGAACCATTGCCTCTTCAGCAGAATAGGAAACTGTTGACTTTGTTACAGCTGTAAGGAAGGATGAACACAGAGGACTGAAAGGAGAGCGAAATTTTATTTTTGACAAGTCAGAACTGTACAGCTGCATAGTGTTAAAAATTATATGCATTTGTTTCAGAATAAAGTATAGTCTGTTTGAAATACTCTAAATTTGAGAATTCTCAAATTTAATATCTTGAAAAATTCTATTTTGAGATGCCATTGGTATAGGTGTGATTTCTCAGGAAACTGAAAGACCAATGAGATACAGTCAGAGCCTTTTTTAGAAGGTTGTCATTTATCTTCCTGAAAAATACAGGATGTAGAAATGATTGGATAATTGTTCAATAATTATTTAGAAATTAATTAGTAACTAGTAAGTATGRTTTTAATTTCTTTACTTAAAAAATAAAGCAATCTTAACTATAAACAGTGTCATCTCCATAGTATTGTTACTACTTGAACAGCTGTCATATGAAAATTGCTTGTTCCCATTAGGCATTGTGTCGCACATGTACTTATCACTGAGCATGCAGTCAAGGGTCTTTGAATTCTAATCACCATTTTTCAGAGTAAGATTAGTCTTAATGTGTTTCAGAATAGTAGGTTGGAATTTGCTGTAGTATTTGGCAGCTTGTGTTTTTATACATTGTAGGCTATACCCTCATTGTGTATAAACTGTCCTAATTGCGTTTTGATCAATGGAACTGTGTTGGTGTGTGCCAGCTCAGAGTGTTTCCTGTATGGAAATCTGTTTTTAAGTATCTTTCTATATTTGCAGATAATAAAACTCCTGAAGAACTGCACGAGACATTAGTGAGTAAAATGAAGTTGATTCTGAGCTCTGGTTCAGATGAAGAATGTGCAGTTTGCTTGGAATCGCTGACTCTTCCTGTGATAACATGCTGTGCGCATGTGTTTTGTAAGGCATGTATTTTTGAAGTCATCAGAAGTGAACAGGTTGGTTGTTTTATGGTTACAGTTAATTGCAATAGCTATTCAAAAGCAATGAACTGGTATCACCAGAAGGCCATTTAGCTATTAAATCATAAATGGTGAACAGTTTGTAACCCAGCTGATATCTAGGTTTACAAATTATTGGCCTGAAATCAAACTATGGAGAGAGTAGCCGTCAAACTGAACAGTGTTAAGGTCCATCAGTATTTTCAGAGACCTTTTCCTTAGTTCTTTCTTGCTTTGTCGTTAGGGTAAACTTGATGGCATCCAGTGCAGCATTGCATACCTCCATATGGCTGGATGCCTCTTCACTGCTTGTATGTGATGTGATGTGATGCATGTATATATTGTTATGCTTAAAAGAGACCAAAGCTGTGTATTGGTGGTTGACTGTTGAACTAAAATCATGTCCACTCTCCTTATTCCAAGCTGATAACCTTCTACGGTGAAAGAGCTGCCTTGCTAGAGGGCCATCTTTATGGCCCTTCTCTGGACTCTCTCCAGAATAAGCTTGTGGATAAACGTCTTTTGATTGTTCTTTTTTGAAAAACATAGTATTTATTTTTCTTGTGCGCTTCTAAGCTATACTTTTCCTTCTTGTTTGTCCTTTCCTTTCTAGGGCAATCTGATAGTGTGGTAGTCTCACCATCTATATCCAGTGTTGCTCCACTTCCTCTCTGGAATTGTTCTGCCTCCTACTCAGCCACATAGGGCTGCAAGTGCCAGGCTAAACCTAGGTGGTGTTCTTTATAGGAGGCAGCAGGGGACAAATTAGTCCCTGCTTGTGCATAATCAGTCAACCTAACAAGACAAAGGAGGAAGTGCTGTCTGTCTGGCACGTATATTGACTTTGTTTCATTGGCAGACATGCAAGGTTCTGATGCAGATATCCCAGTCAAAAGTTTCTGASAATTTTGAGGGAAACTAGTGATGTGAAATTATTCTCTAAGGAAAGAGCACTTGCAGAGGCCTTTTTCCAGTGCAGAGGTTCTTGATGTGTCTGTAGCAGAGTTGGTGCCCCTGCTCAACCTTCAGGTGTATTTAGGCATGCAGAGAAATAAATCTGGTTATGACGTGATGGAACCTGTATTACTTGACTATGCAGTCAAGTTATTTACTATGCTTTGCCTAGAAAGGACCTTGGCATCTGTAGAACTAGGGTCACTGTCCAATCCCATATTGTTCCATAGATTGCTTTCATAGTAGTGAAGTCCGAACAGAGGTGGCTGTAGATTCTGCTCTTTTGAAGTTGAACTATYGTGAGTTTATAAAGCAGTGAGTGAGTAAGCCTTTCTTACGTTCAAAATTATTCCTGATTTAAATCAATTCCCAAGGAGTTTTTGCAGCTTCCGGCCAAAACACTGAGAGACATCTAAATTCCAGAGTTGGGGAATTCACTGTTTCCACAGAATAGGTATTTGTCCTAGTGCTGCATCTCACTTAGGTAGTTCCTGTGCCTGAATGGTTACAGTGCAACTCTCTCCTCGTAAATAGCTCAGGAAAGTACTTTACTTACCACCTTAAAAACAAAGCAAACCAACAAACACATACCCCCTCCCCCAAAACAGCTTGGGGTTCAAACAGGATTCTTCCAGGCAAGGTGCCTATGGTTTCCATTATTAATACAAATGAGAGCATTAAGCCATCAGTGAGGAGAAGCTGCCAACACAAAACTGCTTAGTGAAAAGTTTGGCCTTTCATTGTATTACAAACGTGGAGACCATTTTATTTTTCTAATGTTAACCTAAAAATATTTAGGAATTGGAATTGGAAAAACTTTTTAGTAGTTAACAGCTTGAGAGTCAACACCTTCTTCATTCCAGTCTTTCACTGAGGCTAGCTTCAGAGTTATACAARTAAGTAAAGATCCTATGCTGAAGTCCCAATAAAGCTATAAATTCTCTACAGTAATCTAAAGTCTTTGTGTATTAACTGCATTCCTGCAGAAGCTTGCCAGATACGCATTAAAACATTCTTTTTTTTTCTAGTTGATTGTGAGACACTTTTTATCACTTTCATATGCTCTCACTGCAAGTCTTCCATATCTGTGTTGGCATTGTTCAGCTGTGTTTTGGTTTTTCTGTTGTTTTTAATTACAGTACTAAATTGGAGAGGGGATGCAGAAAGATGTGAGCCTTTCATTTAAAAAAAAAAAAGAAAAAAAAAAAAGTCTTTATGAGCACTGTTAGGATTTTTTTTCCAGAAAACTTTTTCAGATTTATTAGAATTAATTTATTTTGTCTCGTCATTGGAGGATTTTTGGATTGCTGCCAAATCAGGAATGGTTCATTTGTAACTATGTTTTGGAGTCTGTTAGTTCAGATTCCTTTGTGTTAAGATTCTGTCTCTTGAAAGGATATCTTTTTATTGCTGCAATAAATTAATGTATGCAGACTATGACTGCCAGTCTCTTTAATTGGCTAGAGGTTCATTCCAGATTAGCAGCGCCCGGTATTCATCTGCTTTGTGAGGTCTGCTTTGCAGCCTGTCTAAAGATCCCTTGGTTCTGCGGCCAGATTGCTATATAAACTGAGAGCGCATTTTAAAGGGTTGCTCTGTTAGGCAAAAGTTTTTCATGTCTGTCATGTTTGCTTCGCAAAGCTGTGTGTTTGTATAGTGCACACAGTGTTTTGTTAAATTTTGTGAGTAGTCCTATGGAAGTGCTGTTGTATAAATTCTAAACTTTGCCTTATCTAGAGTATGCTTCAGAGAAAAAAGCTTTTGGTGTTAAATTATGTCTCATTTCTCATGTCTGTTGGGGGAAAAAGAGAAGATACCCTGTGTCTGGTCCTGACAAAGCATATTTCATCAGACTGCTATTATTTCTGTGCAGGCTTTGAAGAAAAAGGGTAAAAGGTCATTCTTTGTTTGTAACTAAGAAAGATCTTGTCTTTGAAAGATGGTTTATTTTTCTCATAGTTTAAATAGTCTTCTCCCCATAGCCCAASTGTTTGCTTGCTTTTAAATCTTGAGCTGGTTATTTCAAGTATAAATATGCTCAGAAAGAAGACCAGTTCTAAGGAAGGCTGAATGTTTTTAAAACATGTAGCATTTATGTCACCTTAATGTTCTCACAAATAAAATATTTTGATTGTTATGTCAGAAATGAAAAAGCAGTGTGTTACAAGAATGAATGTACTCGAGGATTTTTTGTATGAACACCAATATAATTTCATAAAAGGTGCTTTGTAAAGATGATCTTTAGTACTCACTATAAATAATTTGATTTAATATGTTTCTTCTAATGTTATTTGGGCTTTTTCGTAGCCAAATGCCAGATGCCCTCTCTGTAGGAATGAACTTCGAGTAGAGCACTTGGTGGAATGTCCGCTAGAAGAGGAAGTAGACTCCAGTAATGGAAGGAAGTCTGATCAGGAGTGGATATCCAGTTCAAAGGTACATTCCATTGTGTTTTACTTGGCTTTCATTATGGTTTTGTAGAGCACTCTATAGAATTTTTATGTAAATATGCTGAACATACTTTACATATGCATAACGTACTTTAAATTATTATTTAAAAGTCTGCACAGCGTGTCTAGCCAGCACTGGAGAAAATACATAATAAAATCTCATCACAAATTTTGCAGCAGGGAAACAAGGCAAAAGGAGCACCAGTTGTTATTTGATGCTGGTCATTGTGCAGTACATAGATGTGTATTAATTAAATAAAACTTCCGGTAAAAAACCTGTTGCTTTGCGTTTTGTTTCTGTTTCTGAAGATAGTTCTGTAGCCACTGAAACTATTCAGCTCTTAATTTAGTTTTGGAAACTAAAAATATAAATAAACCTTTCTTTCTTAAAACTTATCTAAAGAATATATATTCTGCTCTAGAGGGGAAAACTAAATGGGCATCATATGTTCAGTATAACACTTGTCAGATACACTAGTGAAATATTTTTATTTTACTTTGCAGACCTGTTTCTCAAGGTCTGCCACATCATTTTTTGCCTCACCTTCATTGTGGATTCGCTGCCAAAAATTAAACCTTCCTGCTTGTACTTTGACCTTTTTGTTTTGAGATTGCTTTCCTGAAACATGAAATTTTTAATTTTAATTTGTAATGAAGTTACTGTTCTTTCAAAAGTTGGTTATAAATTTATTCCCTAAAAATCTTTCTGTGGAGACCTAAGAACTAATTTAGGACATTGTGCTCTAGATAAATTAAGATTTTTAAATTTTTTTTTTCTTTTTTACCTGATGCAGTTACTTGCATTCTCTAGGTAGTGGTTCTTTACCTCATCGTAGCTAAACCTCACATGGGAAAACTGGCAACGTTCTTCTGCCTCAGTTTCAATTMCTTGCTCCTCCTGTTGTCATGTTGGTCCCAAGAGTGCTTCTGGTGCCTCCTCATCCTCTGCCATACCTAGCCAAGGGTCTTGCATAGCTTGCCTGAATATTCCTGGGGGAAGCCTTTCTCGCTTCTTTCTGTATCGCTACAGTAGAGCACTCACCTTGTGGCTGTCCCTTGCTTAAGTCTTACTTTTCAGAGTTCCAGTACTCTATTCCTTTTTTCCATATGCCCTGGAGGTAGGGGACTTGTTGACTCCTGACAGTGGGAAGTATGTCTGGAAAACGGGTTTGTGAATCCTCTTCCCCAAAGCACCATCATCCTGTAGTTTGTGACGTTCAACCCTTAGTTTCCTTTGGAAACTAAAAGAAACTCTACCCACAGAATTTAAGGTTAGTTCGTTTAAGAGGTATTACTGAACAGTGATTTCTCAATTGATGTGAACTTTATCAAAGCACCTGTAGGAGTGGAATCTAACCAAGTCAGAATAAGCTGCATAAGTCTTCATTTGATTTCAGATAAATGCTCTCATGCATGCTTTGATAAAACTACGGAGGGATAATCCAACTGCTAAATGTCTGGTTGTTTCTCAGTTCACAACTTTCCTGTCACTGATAGAAAATCCCTTGAAGTAAGTAGAACTACTGTCATTTTTAATAAACATGTGTTTTAGAAAGGTCTCTCAAAGGATATAGTATCCTTTTGATTTTCAGAACTTCAGAAGAGGAACAAATTACTTAAGTACTTTGTTTAGTGGAATAAAGCCATGAATCTCATTCTTGTTGTTTTTAATGTATCACCTGTTAAATGCAGAATTTTAAATATGCATTTCAAAGTAGAGGTCAGGATTTTAATGTATTTATTTCCTGTTGTCACAGAAAATGAAKTGTTAAATTGAACATTTTTACTTTCTCTTCAGAGAATCAGGATTTGCCTTTACTCGTTTGGATGGGTCAATGGCACAGAAGAAAAGAGTRGAAGCAATTCAGTGTTTCCAAAGCAGCCAAGCAGGATCCCCAACTGTAATGCTTTTGTCCCTGAAAGCAGGTGGAGTTGGATTAAATCTGACAGCAGCTTCCCAAGTGTTTTTAATGGATCCTGTGAGTAATGGGTTGTTCATAATGATCTGGCTTAATCTAGGTGAAGCTCCTTTGGTGTTTTCCTAAGAGGTAGAAGGAAAGCCCCTCTGAGAATGAACGACACTGATGAGTATCTGTTAAAGGGCAAATAGGGCTTTCCTTCATTTGTTTCCCTGACATGTTTTGTTTTAACACAGTATTTTTGTGCTGTCCATTTATTTACTGTGAATGGAAAGCATGCTAGTAGTACTGCTAACAAAGTGGTGTGACACCTTACAGTGTAGCATTTGATATCGGTTCCTTCTTTATTTATTTCTTTTTTTTTTTGATACTTTCGAATGTTGTTTTCTGTTTGTTCCATTTAATAACTTCAAAAGCCAGAAAGTGGAATTTCAGGGACAGTATGGTTTTTTTCTGTGTTATATTGCAGTGCTTCTCTGCTCTAGTCTCTTCTGTTATTTTTGTGAATTTATTTATAAATAAAGCCATTAGTCTGAGGTTACTTTTTGTGGTTGTAGGAGACTGAGAAAGATAGTGATATCTAAATTTAGCAAGCTTTTTCCTTTCATTAAAGCACTCAGGAATGCAAAATTATTTGTAAGGAATAAAAATGTAAATTACATTAATTGATAGCAAAATGGTATTCTTAACAGAATTGGTTCATGTCTTGTGTCATTGTACAAAATCGAATTTTTTCTGTTCACTTCCTCCCTTCCCCACTATTTACTCCTCTGCTCTGATGTCCTAGTTTTTTGGCAGCTGGAAACTGAGACAAATTCTGCAGTTTGTGCACTTGAAAACAAAACCAAAGTAAATGAAAATAATAGTGTAGCTTTGGACTCGGGCATCTGGTAACACCAATAGTAGAGAAAAAGCACTAACTTGGACATTAGGTTAGTGATAATAACAGCATGAAGACAAAAGCTATTTACTTAATGAAGTAGAGGAATTAACTATGAGTGAGTATGGAGAAGTTGCCTTGGAAAAGGGTTTCTCATGAATTGCAATACATCTTCACAAGTATTGTTTCTGTATATGTTGCATTGAATAGTTGAGTTGGAAGGGACTTACACCACCATCTAGTCCAAATGCTGTGCTTTTTTTTTTTTTTTTTAACAAGTCTCTGAGTAAGAAAACTTGTGGAAAGTCCAAGAGAATTTTCATTTTCTGTGAAGATAATTAATGAGGTATAATGCATTACACTGTCCTACGACAAGCAGTTGTAAGAAAATAAGCTAAGCATTGTTAACACTGAGTCATCTACAGTATATAGTTATACCTCACAAACCAGAGCCAAATATAATTGCAGCCTTTATACACCACTGAACAACTTCTCATCCTGCTGGTAACCATCCCAAGTGGCAGTGGTTGACTACTTGTATKTGATGAAGGGGCAGTGGAACCACATGATCCTTTATGATCTCAACTTTTGAATGTTCAGTGCCAAATGAGATTCGGTCATGCATTAGCATTCCTTGAAGTTTATTAGCAGCAATAATAGGATTTAAGAAGCAGAAATACCTCTGGAGCCAGTGGAGTAACCAGTTTTTCTACTCAAATTCTGTGGATTTGTTGTAGAACTGTAGCTTAGAGGTCTGCRTTCTTTCTCTGAGAGGTGTGATACCACAGTGCAAGGGAGGAACATAAATCCAACCATAGACTACTTTCTTCCCTTTTTTTTTTATTTGCTTGTTTGTTTAAATACAATCATATCTGTTGAATTCTCACCTTTAGGAAGAAATACGAACCTTTAACGTGAGAGTATCACTAGTATACAGATGTTTCTCTGAGGCTCAAGTTTCTTCATATTTTCCCATGTAAAATATAGTATCCTTTGCATGAGATATTGCAGAAAGGCATAGAGGTATTGCAATTCAGTTTTCCTTTGCTGGACTAATGAGAGAAGAAGAGTGAGAGTAGTATACTTTGATCCTCCTCGACTACAGCAAAGATAGAATGGAGCATGCTTGTGCATGTTTGGGCTAGGTCTTTCCTCAAGACATCATCTTGTCTGTAGAGTCAGATTAGTATTAGAATGGTTTGCCATACATAGCTTGCCAGGAATGTTCATCTCGCAGTGACATATGTATCATTTGTTGCACTTCTGCGCACTATCTTAGATTGGAGAAACAAGACTTGTTTGGTTTTTGTCTTGCAGTTTGATGTCTTAAGTGTGTTTAGGCATCAGAGATTCTTAGAATCTAAAATGAATTTTTTGTGTTAGCCTAGGGCTGTTTTTTCCCCCCTTCTATAGAAAGGAGTCATTAAGAAGAGTTCCTAGATAACTTTCAGTATGTGGGTGACATGGCAAGGTGAGCCCATTGCACAAGACTTGTTATCACAGACAGAACATTATTACATTTTAGGGAGGCCTAAATATCCATTCTGTGAGAACTAGTAGTACTATACCTTTAGATAGAAAAAACATCCTGGAAAAATGCAGAGCACAGACTTGGCATTTCACAAATCCTTATATTTAGTGTTGCATCCTAAGCATAAGTAGGAACAGCTACACTACCATTTTGTGTTCAGCAAGTTTCTTGTTTACCTAACTTGGTGATTATTGCATATACTAATGGAAGTATACATGGGCTTTCTTAACAGTCAGGGGACTTAGTCTACTTATCTACAGGCAGATAAATAACTGCCTGTCTTCAGCTGGTTTAGATTTTGCTATCAGGAAAAGGGTACTGGGGCAGTTAGTATATGCAGTGTTTATTTCAGAATTAAAATGATAACAAGATTGTTTTGATGCCTCCTAGACTCCTAACAAACTTAGTTTTTAAAGCATTTACCTGAAGTTCCTGCTTTTTATGAATAGCAGGAAYATTATGAATAATATGAATGAACCAGAAGTTCTCAAAGCTTTCTTTATAGCCYGATACTTAAGCAGTGAGACATCAGGTTGAGAGTAATTAATCTGCAAGCAGTATTTGTTCAAGAGCTGATGGTACAATAACTTCTTTGTGATTCCATGTGCATCTTACTGTGTATTTTGAAGGGAGGTTATTTAACTTGTTCATTGCTGCTACTGATAGGCTTGGAATCCCGCTGCAGAAGACCAATGTTTTGACAGGTGTCACAGGCTGGGTCAGAAGCATAATGTTGTTATTACTAAGGTGAGTTGAGAGGTGATCTGTTTRAATAGTTTTCTGGTTATGAATAAATAAATTATTTTCCAAAAAGCTTTACTGTATTTTTTAAAAAATTGTGACATCATACGTCTCACCAGTAAACTTAAATTGTGGTGTGATTTCTTTGAAGTGTGGGCTTTGGCTTGTAAGATTTTATTAAATGCAACCTATTTCCTGTGAAGTAATAGTTTTAGAAATTAGATGTCCCTGKTGAGCTATTTGGAGTGACTAAGATGGGGTACTATTGCTGTTACCTAGCCTGGCTATTACAGTTTATTGTCTTGAAGGTACGTAGAATGCTTTTGTTTTTGTCGTAGCAGCTTGTTTAGCTATGCAAGAGCAGCTGGTCTGTCTTATTAATACCCAGTCACAAAAATATTACTTGGGAAATTGAAGACAGCGTCTTTTCTAATATAAGTGGTAAGAAGAGATAGATATTGTTCCAATAAGTGTTAAAAAAAAAAAAAAAAAAGGCAAAAAATTTAAAATGCCAAACCTTTTCCTCCAACTGCTTTATAACCTTTCCTTCTTGTGTTTTATTTACAAAGTAACAACAAAATAATGTAACTGTGCTTTAGGGTACTCAGCTTTTTAACTTTTTTTCCCAAAGTACCTAAATTTCTCATCCTAAACTTTTAATTTAAAAAAAAAAAAAAAAAAGAATCCCTTCACTTCAGTGGGGCTTTTTTTGTGTTTCAGTTTATTGTGAAGGATTCAGTGGAAGAAAATATGCTGAAAATTCAGAACAAGAAGAAGGAACTTGCAGCAGGAGCCTTTGCTACCAAAAAGCCTTCAGCAAGTGAAGTAAAACAAACAAAAATTAATGAAATTAAGGCTTTAATTGATTTATAGCTTGAAACTGTGGTATTTTGAGTAAATAATATATTTAGTATTTTCGTTAATATTGCTCTTCAAGTTATATGTCTCATGCTAAATTTTAGTTTTGCTGTCTTTGTGGTCAAAAATAAATGCTTCAAATAAATTATAAAAATTAATTTGCTCATAAATGTTAATTTAGAAAGTCACAAACTTGTTTTGCACTCCTGAAACCTTTCCAGTGTTCATTTCTTCGAAATGTTGCTTATTATGTACAACGCTTAAGAATAAATAAAAATCGCTCAAAACAGAAATGCATATTCATGCATTCTAACTTGCAAGAATTTCATCTCTTTTTAGAGGTGAAAAGGTAACAAAAGGTAAATGAATTAAGAAATGGATTAGCTTCATGTTTCGATCTCAATGTTTCCTGATAACCAAACAGATCATCTGGATTGTTTGTTTCAGAATAGGTGGTCAGTGATCACTTCATAAAGAATTCTTACTTTTGCAGACTATGTTCAAAGATGGTATTTAATTCAAAATTTTAAAACATTTTTTACTGTTTCTGAATAATACACAGGTGCAGCAGGGAGTTCCTCTGTTGATTACTTTCCAAAAGCTAGTCAAAATGAAGTACTTAAATTTGTAAAACACTTTCTTTTAATAATTTACTTCCTTTAAACATAATTCCACTGATTTTTGTAAAAGTAAAGGTTTTGTGATTTGGATAAAATGCTAGAATCATAGGCTTATATTGGTAATATGCTTTCTAATAATTTCTGTACACACTTTGAACAATATGACTGTGCTATATGCAAAGTAGAATATGACCCACTCATCAGTGAATCAGTTAGCCCTTGCAAAACAGAACAAATTATTTTAATAGCTGCCAGCTTTCTAACAGTTTTCTTGCACTGCTAAGTGCTTTTCCAACCCCATACATACGTCTTAATGGAATGCTGATCTGCATGCGTCTTGATTTATAGAGGGAGAATTTTGTAAACTACTCACGTTCATGTACTGCATAGTAATAAATAGCACTGAAGAATCTCAGTTGAATATTGGTTGAATATTCTTGTCTGTTCCTTCTATCTCTTTCCATTTGTTCTGCTCTTCTGTTAGGTGTTTTCTTAACACTATGCTGCCTTCGCTGTAGCACTCAGACTTAGAATTGGAGGCAGAGATTGCTATGTTTATGTCCTGTTTAAATTCTAAGTTTAGTTTCAGGAAGTGTATTTGGCAGCAGAGAAGTGGAATCTGATTTGCTTCTAATGCCTTTTGCCTTTTCTTATGTCTTGGAATACCAGCCAGCTGATTATAAGATGAATTGCAAACATAGGAAATGGAAAAGCACTGAGAAATAAAGGGAAGATGTCTTGACATTTGGAGAAACAGTGAGACAATGGAAGGAGTGAGAAAGGAATATCAAAATATGTAACCTAACAAGCTGATGCAGTTTTTGGGGAGCCAGCATCTTAGCTATGGAGAAAAGCGTGTTTTAAGTCTGTTAGAGAAAAAGACATGAATGACAGAAGACAGTGTGAACCCCAATAACTGGTTGTCACTGGAAAGCTGACAAAAGGACAAGAAAACAGAGCTACACCTGGTAGAATTTTTTTTTTGCATAGAGTTTATGTAAGTTAAACTTTATTTGGGTTTTTGTGGTTCAGATTCTGATGTTTAGAGATAAACTGSAGAAATAATTCCTGATTATGAATGAAAGATTTGGCTTTGCGTCATTCTTTCCATTTTCCAAGTTAAAATTCCATGAGGAAGAGACCCATTTCAATGGCTAGTCAAGCTACATCATTACTTGTGTTAAAATATGCTGACATTTTGCAGAGTGGCTGAGTTATGATTATGAAAAAAATTACTAGTATCATTTTTCCTCTACTAGATGATGGTTTCCATGTTCCAAAGCCAAATAAAAACTTACTGGAGTTAGTACTATGACTAGTATGACTAGTTAAGGTCTCTTCCCAAGAAAGCCATAAATGTATCTGAGAGAACAGTTAAAGGTCAAAGCTGAGGGCAGAAATATCCTGTCCAATTTGATGGAGCTGTTCAGTTACTCAGGTAGTTGAAAACTACAGTGTTCTGGTTGGTTGGGGTTTCTTTTTGCTTCTCTTGAGCTGTAAGTAGTCTTTGGCTACTGGTATTCTCTTTCTTGGAGTTCTAATGGTGTGTTCTGTGGCATGTTCTAGAAATGAGCTTTTGGAATTATGAACTCAGTCTTTGGAATTAAAAACATTGAGTTAGTAGTCTATCACTCTGTGGTGTTTTTACCCCGTACGTAAAATAAAGATGTAAATGAAAAAAAAAAAGCTTCTAAACTTTTCAGAGTTGCTCTGAGTTGTCACCATCTAAGGAACACCTTAGATTATATGCTTTTTAAAGGCAAGTGGAGTTCCAATACTTGAGTTGTGATCTAAGCAGGGCTATGATTCTTTTGAATAATGATGTTTTCAGTATAGTGCTTTAATTCAGTTACTGCTTTGAGTACCTACAGTTTAGAGCAGAAAATTGTTTGATGTATCAAATGATACTATTATTACAAGGGATAAAAAGAGATCTCTTTTTCTGCAAATGCTGCCTGCAGTAATTATGAAGAAAATAGTGGCAGATAATGACATAAAGGTCACTTTATTGAAAATAAGCTGCATAGAGTTTGTTATAGATGTCATACCTTTTAGCTTTCCTGAGGCTGTGGGTAAACACTTGACCATAGTATAAGTCACAGAGGCTAGGACAGAATTGTTTTATAGGTTTTCTTTCTTTACTAACTATATCTGTTAATCCAAAACATGCAGGTTTTCATCTTATTCAGCATCTCTCCTTATCTTCTTGTATTAAAGTAACAGAACTTACATGCTAAACCAGATTTTCAGGTTGGTATAGTCTCGTGCTTTTACACTTTCAGTTCTCTCCAGCTGAGCTTAAGAAGAAGTAACGTGCCTATCCCCTAGTACRAATACAGACAAGGGGAGCAAAACCAAGACTGTTTAGCTGTCTTCAAAATAATATTTTACCATTTTCCATAAAGTATTCTGTGAGTATGCAGAACTCCAATAKTTGTACTTGTTAGATAAAGTATACTTTTGTCACTACAGACTGTAATTAGTAATCCCTCCTGCTTTCACACATCTTCAAATTTATCTGTTAAAAAAAACCTCAACACAGCAAAAGGAAAACCCACACAGGAAAGGGCTAGTTACAACTGGGAGTTCAGATGCTATGTACTTTTAAATAGCTACAAGSTACTTTAGTTTGGACCTCATCTTTTGCATTTTTGCTAAATGATGCAAAGGAATCTTAGAGCAATTAAGTAGCAAAACCAAGTTAAACCAAACTAACTGTCATACCCAGATTACATCTTCTGCTTTACCAGCAAATGGTGAGAGCTTGTTGATTGTTTATTTTATCTCTAGGCTAAAAGTTTAGCAGCCTCATGAGCTTTCTGCCAAAATCCTCCTTTATTAGGAAATAATGAAATAATATTTTCTTAGTGTTTCTGGACTAGTAGAGAGTATAGCTGTCAAAGACAGAACACTAAGTAACTGGGTTCTGTTCAGACTTCTGGCTAAAGGATGGATCTGAAACTTGGTATAGGTAATGGCCAATCTCTGTCTGTCTTCAGCATGCTTTTGTCGTCATGGTATTTTTACTGCTTTTCCATGTGTCTTAGAATACAATGTGTAGCCCGAGTGTGGCAAAAAAAGTACTTTCTTTTACTCTCTGCACACACGGAAAGACTAGTTTTCCTAATCAGGGTAGGTAGTTACTTAAGCAGCCATTTACTCTTTTTTTTTTTTTTTGCCAAAATAGTATCGCCATTGTGTTTAAAAACAAGTTCACAGTGTACAGGGCTTATGTTAGGGATGATGTTTCTTTARTCACCGAAAGATTCCCTCTTCCCAAGCTCCTTGTTGCTTATGTGAATAGCTTCAGCGGATACTTCCTCCACTGCCCTGTCCTATATTTAGGGCAAGCTAATAAGGGGATTGGCCCTGAACAGCTCCCTGGCAAATGACTATATACTCTGTAAATAATTACAGAACTAAAAGCTGGAGATTTGCTAATGGTAATTAGAGTAGCATTAGCAAAGCTTAAACRTTACACCTGTTGAATATTTTAGTTAGACTGCTTCAGAGCTCCCTCTTTTTTTTTTTATTTGCTCAAGAGTTTAGGGAAGCCAGAAATGCATGACAACTTTTTATTTTTGTATCAAGTGCAACATTGCAAGTAACAGACAAAACTCAGTTTACTAGTCCCGTAGTATACAGAACTGAAAAATGCCTTCTGCCATGCTGTAGGCACTGTGCGTAAGAACCTGGTCAAAACTTCAGTGCAATTGTGACTGGAAGAGCAAAGCAGTGCTATTACTGTTACATCTGTATGTATCCCAGTGTCATTAATACGTAAATGGTAAAGCAGAATGGCTACCACTCTAGTGTATGAGCAATCCCATGAATTAGATTTTACATCTAAAACAGCAAGCAAAGGAATCAATGCTAATCACCTTAATGAGGTAAGGGAACAAACCCAGTTTCAAGGAATATGTTGAGCCAATTGATCAAAACAGAAGAAAATTTAAGGTGAAAATACCTGGTTTTATCTAGTAGGGAGAATTGGAAATTGGGCAGTTACAGGTGGCCCAAGGAATTCTGCTTCCTAGCTTTTGCTCAGTCTTCATCTGTAGCACTGCAGAGGCCTTCAGCCAAGTTTTTCATCAAGCTACTAGCAAGTGTAACTGGCCACCATCTACACCTTTCTAGCTGTTAGTTCTGGAACAAGTCCTTGCATCACCGCTGTTTGAGACAGGCATTTCTACTGAAGGTAGGTATCAAGTTTCTTCTTGATGTTGTCAAAGGAATCCACTCCCATATAGTCAGCTTGGCCCTGTTCCCACCGTTCCTTGCGTTCTTCTGAAGATACAGTTGGTAATACTGGTGATGGTGCTGATATTGATATGTGGGACACTGCCTCTGTAACCTCTGCCTAAAAGGAAAGGCAGAGTAAAAATATAGAAATACTTTGCATAGCTAAAGTGAGCAACAGGCCATAGAATGGGACAACGAAGTAGATGTTCTCATGCGCAGCAGCAAGCATTGCCAACGGGCAGGGATTGTGCAGCTTTCCTAGCAAAATAACAAAGCAGAGTTACAGAAGTTAGCAGGGAGAAGAAAAAAAAAAAGTTTACGTTCTTCATACCTCTCTACAGAAGCCACAAGAGAAAGCCAGAGTATAGACCAAGCCCGATAGCTGCAAATAGTTCGTTAGAAAGATGCAAGATTAACAAGAGAAAGCACATCTTAAGAGATCAGTAACTTTGGTCTTAGAAAGGTTGAGAACTTAAACTGTCCCATGTACTAAGCTAAGACTATGAAGTCTGCAGTTGTATGCAAGCTACTAAACTCTCTGAATGAGAACTAGAGTTAGAAGCATTACTTTGGCTTTGATAAGTAATCACTGCTGGTCTACAGAAGTATTCATTCTCTAGTTATCCTAGGCTTACCTAGATTTATTTCACTATGCAAGATCTGTATGTACATATTGCATGCTGAACTGGGGTTTTTCTGCTTGAGAACCTTATTAACCGCGACACATTAAGAATTAGGGCCCTTCTCTGTATATATTGAAGTTACTACAGTACAATTTCTGGTGCACCATTAGCTGCTTACATAGTTTGTTTCAGGCAAGCAGACAGCTACGTTCAAGACCACTATAGCATGCTTCTCTTCTGTGGTATTATCTATTCCAAGCTTAAAAGAACAAAACCAAAAAACCSTGCATCCCACAAACTAAACCACACCCATGCTTTGAGTTGGACAGAGGGAAGGGAAATCAGTGGAATAGTAAAGAACCTGTCATCCATACTTAGGTATTTTCTACAAAAATATTAAAGTACATACCATGTTTACACCTGTAGTAACTTCTGTAACAATTCCATGCTGTTCTAGTAATGGTAAAACATTAGCTGTATAGGTGTCCCACCACATGTTGAGGAATTCTGGGTGAACTATTTTAGGGTCGTCCATGTTTCCTTTTATGCTTTTTGATCTGGAGTCGTATGTATAGTTCCATGGCTTTGTGCTTCCCAGGAAATGCACCACTTTAGTATTTGCACCAAACCTGTTGGACAGACAAAGTTAGAACCCACAGTTTGTGCAGGTGTCTGGAAAACAAGAGTTTTGACTGGCAGACACAATTTTTTTTAACCTGCAGTTTTGTAGGTGTCCAGAAAACAGAAATATGAATATATTTAGGAGGCTAAACACTAAATGATCGAACTGCCAATGCCTACTGGGACTGAAAGCATTGCTATACAACAAAAAAAAAAAAAGCAAATGGGATTCTACATTACACTAGTCAGAATACAGCCAAAACGTAATGGTCTGGGCTATTTAAGTACTTACAGCCAACTCAAGTCTTTAGGTAGAGTGATGTCCATAGCTCAGAAGAGAGCAGTCTCAAGCAGCCGTTGCAATCTGAACTGGTTTTAAAAGTGAGAAAGATTCTACTCCAAAGTCAGTGATCCAGACAGTTAGGCATTACAAGTATTATGTAGAGAAGGGTCAGTGTTAGAGTTACCCTTTCAGTTTACAGCCCCGTAGAAAAGGATCATTGGAAGGCCCTGCTGCAGGAAGACACTGTYCCTGCAAAACAATAGCTTTGTATAACCTAGGCATTTCAGAGTACCTCTGATCTTGGTGCAGCAGGGTCTTGCTAGACAACCAACCGTTATTTTCTAAATAACCTTAGTTTAGCCGCGGGTGGGTTTTGTGGTGGTAGGAGTTTTTTGTTTCTAATTAAAACTATTTTAATTCCATTTTCAATATGGACTTCTAACTTTGTCCCAAATGTTACCAGCATGTTCTTTTGCATTAAGAGTGTACATGACATGCACCCCTTTTGAAGTAAAGAACTTAATACTAAAAGAGACAGCATTCATTCCGTTCTTCTATGGTTCCAGAACTAGAGTTCAGCTTGAGTCAGTTTTGTGAACAAGCAATACCAGTCTCTCTAGTAACAGTGRCTGTCTCGCCTAGTTCAGTTTGCATCACGTTAGGACTTCTTCTCAACATAATATGATTAAAATGGATAATAATGCCAAACTAGTTTGTCTAACATTTTGTTAAGCACGCCCTGGTCATTTTGACCAGGACTCGGATGTTTAAGGAGTTTTACATATGGAGACTATGCAGGTGTGTTTCAAAAACTTTAGAATATTCAAAACAAGGCAGTATGCATTTAGGTGGGGGGTTTTGTACTACTGTAAGATCCTTGACTGTATTTCAATATTCATGTTCGATGTTTTGAACACAACTGATCTTACTGCAGAGTGAAAACCTATGCATGTGTGAAGCAAGGTCAAATATTTGCACTAATTGCAAGAAAAAAAATAATCTGTCTTCAACAGGTCAGTTCCTAGGCTTTAACTTTAAACTCCGTATGTCAAGATTTGGCATAAGGGGACTACTTTAGTTTTATTAGCTGTCACAGCACTACTTAACAGCCTGAATTTTTCTTCATCTTAGGCTGCTGCTGTTCTAGGAAACTTGTCATTGTTTAAAAATCAGGGCTATTTAAGCTAGAGAATGCCTAAGAAGTGTTACGTTCCACTTGCTGCAAATGGAGAAGTGTATTCTTAGTATTCTGTCCACTTAAGACCTATACAAGAGTTGGCAGATGCCAAGCTTCTATGATGTTTTCAGTATCTGCTTTCTAGATACTTTCTAGATCTGCAATACTTTCTTTTGACATTTAAGCTCAACTGTTAGGAAGCTTTATGTCCACACTGGCCTCAGCAACTAATCTGTCTTTCCCCATCTCCCAGAAAAGTCCTTCATCAATGTTTTGAAGTTAGAGAGCATTTGTCATGAATTGGCATTTTCCTTTGGAAAAAGGATTACTGAGACTGCTGTGAAATCTAGTCTCACTGTACAAAGCTGCGAAAAACTTAGCTATTGATGTCAGTAGGTTTAAATTTCACTTTATTCCAACTGCTGATTATCAGGAGTGTAGCTGATCTAACCAAGGGAAATTGTTCCACCTATTGAGCAGGGCATTCTACTTAAAAGGGCTGCACTTCCAGCATTCTACTTTTGAAGGTCTGCTGAATTCAGTTAGGCAACTGATTCAATCAGTTAAATGGAATTTTTGTCAGGAGCCCCCAGATCCAATTAGTCTTTTGTGGAACAAGGTCATTTGTAAATTTAAGGTCATGTGACTAACAACCAGACAGCCTTGGAAGGAGGACATACTTCACAATAGATGTTAGCTTATCAAATGCTATCCAACTACTTAGTCATTCTTAGGCTTGCATATATTTCTTTAAATAAGTGTTCCACTTTTAGCATGACAGGATTTCAAATGGTATTCTGATCACAAGACATAGTTTGATCTTGAGCCAGCAACAGTCCTGCTTATGCCAGCTGCTGCTTTAGACACTAGTAACCTGATGTCATTCAGTGAGCAGATTGGTTTTATGCAATTGGTACATTCCCTCCACCATCCCCCCCCAACTTTTGCAGCTCTTAATGAGTAAGAGTTTCTGTGTAACATTTCASCTTCCCATGCTTCCCCACTTTCCTCCTACGTTTATTATGAGTGACCCTGCCACTGACATACGGTTTACTCACATGCCAAATCTAATACTGCTAGCTAGGGAGGATACAGTTGTTTTCCTTACACAGGAAACATGCAATGGTATGGTGGCTGGCTGTAGTCTTTGTTCCACCTTGCCATTACTTAAGGAACTGTCTGAGATCTATAAAGACTGTTGGGAGAGAATTCTAGCTTTATACAAGTCTTTGTTCACCATGTTTATTTGAATGGTATAGGTTGATTAGATGAACTGTAAGTACTGGTTGTTAAATACCCTAAGTAATTTGAGTGAGGAAAGGGCAAGTTACCTAGGTGGGAACAATACCACCAGTGACGGGCTGAAGTTCAGCTCAAGCTGATTCAAGAGCTTATTCAAGAGCTACTGCCTTTGGTTAGAGCTGTAACAGACAGTATCCCATACTGGAGTAGTGGTTCTTCCTTTTGCAAGTGATCTGTCAAATGTGCTTACTCTAAATCAACTTCAGTGTTACTACCAGGGATGAGTGGTTTAAGCTACAGATAGAGCTTTCTGCATTTATCATTTAACTAGTATTAATTCAACTTTTTTTTTAAAAGAGTGGAAACTATTATACCTTCTTTTAGTGACAATAATGGTCTCCCYTTAGAAAAACTGTGGAAGTTCACATTGTGCCTGTTCATTCTGTTACAAGAAATTAGTTTATATAAGCTCTGAAAGTCTTAGAATTCTGAACTTACGCTTTAAATGCTGGAAGGTAGGAATATACAGAAGTGCTGCTCAAATTATAAATAAATGGTAGATGTTTGCTCATGTCTGTTGTTGCCCAGCTGCTGAAGAAGGTGTTTAATAACCCCTGATCTGCACCTGCAAGAGAAAGCATTAATAGGCTACAAGCATCAGATGAGTTGAGGATCTTTTTCAATCACTTCACTAATTAAAAGTTGGTGATGCAGTTGTCATGTCCAGTAGGAGTTTGGCATAGAGCTCTAGAGTTCTTTTTGTGAACAACCCTGTAAACCCTGCAGCCTTTGAAAATCCAAAAAATGCAGAGAATGAAAAAGGTAGTATGTGTGGGGTTACTTTTGCTAAAAGATAGCAAGCTACTTATTACAAACCCTGCCATTCAGTTTCTTTTACAGCTTAAGTTCAAGCTGTATAAGGCAGAAAAAAACAGGACTTGACAACTGAGTACTGTTCAGCTTCAGGAAAGCTGTAGCTCAGGAGATCAAGTGCCAACAATTAGTTTTATTACTTATGCTTACAGATGCATGACCAACATCCCAACACCGGAGTTAGGGTATCAGTGGTCTGTTAGACCTGCAGCCCTGGATGCATCTACCCACACTGTGATATGGTAAGGAAAGCATAGTCTTGTGACAACTCTAGTAAAACTTCATCAAATCCCTTAACAGGTAACAGGCATTCCTAGTTCTGTACTAAAAAGCTGCTGACTAACCTCTAAGTGAGGATAACAATCTAAGTTACAGCCAGACCTACTGCGTTGGGAGGGGTCACCTCTCAGTTTGCAAGTAGAGGTTGTAACGAGGTCAAATGAGTCTGAAGTTGTTTGGTATGTCAGTCATAGAGTAGCTAAAAAAAAAAAAAAAAAAGCCTCTGGCCCAAAGCAGACTAGTTTATAAGCAGCTACTGAGAAGTAAAAACTACTTATTTATATCCATTCATTCTTTATTGCAGTGAATATAGTCAGTCTTTAAGTGCTAATAGTTCCTCTTATGAAGCAGATTGAAGGGAGTCCCTCAACTTTCTTTTGCTGTCTTCCCTTCACCTGTAACTGCATTCACAAGTAGTATTGCTGAAGAGTAGGTAAATGGATAGCTTACTTAGGAGAGAGACAGTGTTTTATTTTAATCTTTAATTTTCTAAAGCACTCAGTCTCTGCTGACTCAGGAAAGGTTTTTTTTTTATTGGCCTATGATTAGATTTAGGGCAGTACTAAGGTTTACACCCTCACTGTTGTTTGAGCAGAATTTGCTTTTTGCAACTGAAGTATCYAGATACTGGGCATAAACTTAGATGCACAGACAGTACACTGACAAATATAAATTCTAAAGTATCCTGTTACAGCTGTCAGCATACATGCAGATTGCAGAGTGAGAAATTGCCTAGAGACTCAGTCCAGTAATTTCAAACCTCTGACTTGCATCTCAACCCATAAAGGAAGGAAAGCACTTTTGAAGAAGTTGTGCCCATCACAAGAGAACAGAGTCAAAGAAACCAGATAAGTCCTCTGGTCTTTACTCAGCTGTGCTTCATTTTAACTTCTAACTTAATGCTGTGTTAAGAATGCATATGTTAATAGTAAGATCATCTAAAAGAGAAGAAAGTCTGGGATGCCCTCTCAGAAGAGATAGCTCAGAACTGAAGGGACAGCAACAGTGTATTTAACTTACTCTACAGGACTTTCCTCTCCCTCAGATTGTTTTACATACTTGGTTTTCAGATTGGATGCATTTGTGGCAAAGCAGCCACTGAAAGCGGCATTTAGCTGTCCTAGTTCAGACTTCAACAGTAGTCTTSTTGTATAAACTGGACCTTAGACATAAGATGAGTCAGGTAGTGGTTACATTAGCTACATATCTACAGATACAGTCTTGCTGCATTATATCTTTACATGTAAAAGCAACCGTTTTAGATCCCAGACTAAAGAGCCAGAGGATTGTCAAAGCAATAGCGATGTTCTTAAGGTATCAGTACTACCAGATTTCTTTTAAAACCAAACTTTTTTTCCCCCTCCACTACTTTTAGATGGTATCTAGAATTGTTGCATGACATATTCCTTATTATCTAGAAACGTGACGTTCAAATAGACAAAGTAGTTGTCTACATAAGTAGCCATCACTCTACCATTTCTGGATAACAGCATTACATAGGAGGTATCTCTCTGCTGTTATAAACATGAAATACTCTGGAAAGTCTTGCATTCCCTAGTTACTACTACTGCAGATGGGGTGCTTAGAGCTTGACTTCAATTATGCATAGCTTGGTAGCTTGTTGAGTTTGCATCCCTGTGTCCTATTAAGGGCAGTGACCCTTCACAGGTGTTTCTCTTATAAAGTTTCCTAGGAACTTTTATTACTGTCTAGATCAATTTAAGTTTAAATCCCCTTTCTCCCCACTGAGTTCATGAGCTGAGCAGTAGCTTATGCAGGTAGTATAGGTCTCCATGGTCCCATTACTCAGTGCTACCATTTAATAAAAACTGAATAAATTTTAAAGCTGAAGTACAAACTGCAGTTCTAGAAATTTGGTACCTAAACCATTAACCCACCATTTTTGCTGTTAAGAGCTGAAACAATTGCTTCATGTTTAGGACATTGAGGAAGTTTCACCACTGTGTGGCTTTAGCTTTCAAGTCAGAAAGTATATTGTGGAAGCACTTCTATTAAAGGATAGGGCCCTTAGACCTAGAAGATGGGGTCTGCTAGCAGTCGTGCACAAAACTCAGAGGAGACAATCACCAAGTCTCAGATGTTCCTGGAGCTACTCAACAGTCAGTTTGCACAAAGATGTGGGTTTGTTTGGGGGTTTTTGCTTGTTTTTTTGTTTGTTTGTTTGGATTGGGGGGRGGGGGGGAGGGGAGTGGTGGTGGTTTTGGTGGGGGGTTGTTTTTTTAAATGCAAAAATTCAGTACCGTGCTACAGCTTTTGCCATAGCTGGTGATCAATTTACACCCAACATTTGAGAGCACTCCCAGAGCTACCAACTGCTACTTTCTGTACCTCACTACTGAGAAGGACTCTTCATTACATTGCAGTACTCATTTTCAGAGTTTTTTCATATGGTAGCATTAAGCATCCAACTGCGACTAATGTTCTTTAGGAGGCCACACATGGGAGTCCACACAGTAACAGGGATTATTCCGCAGACCAGGAATGACATCTAGAATTTCTACTTTTTACAAAGTACTGAAAGGTAAGTCAACAGGGTGGCTAACTACCTTCTATTAAGAGTTCCATTTTATGGTCTTACTTATGTAATTTTCTGTAGCTTTTTCAGTTAGACTTTGTTTTGTAYCGTAGTAGTTACATAATGAAGTTTAGTGACAGGAGACAGTCATCCAGAAGCCTTTAAACTATAGCAGTCTTCAAGGAATGTGTGCATTTACTGCAATGGTAATAGGCTGGTAAGGAGACTTACAGGACAGCAGAACTTGGTTTCTCAAGTTTAAATCTGGCACAGTGGCGAATCCCAAGTGACCTATAGTGGGAAGCAGCCAAGGCTACACGCACTTGATATTGGGAAAGAGACAGTCACTACCCTATAATAACAGGAAGCTATCACATAGCACATGAAGAGACAGTTGCATCTTCAAAGTTTGTTTCTCTGAAGCTGCACTCAAATTGATGAGTACTATTTTTTTTGCACAGCAACTTGAGTTAGCATAGAACATTCAAGCCTTAAGTGTTAGGAATGCATGAAGCATAGTGCTGCAGTTTCATTTGCTAATGCATGCCCTGTGCTTGCTACATCTTAAAATTTCTTGTTACATGATTCTACATTGCTAATGCTTACAGCTGCTAGTTTGGAGGCCAAACTCTTAGGGTTTTTATTTCATGAAGTCTGAAAAAAAGTAGTTTTACTACATGTTGTAATGATAGCCTCTTTTGTGAGAACAATATAGTTTTTGTGTAGTTACATTGAGTTCAGAATTCTATCATATAGAGTCCCCATGACATGTATGTAGTTACTGAGCCATCCCAACCACTATTACCATTTTGGTCTAACTTATATTGAAATACAAATTAATACATACCATCAAAGCTGCCTTTCTCTGTGGCAAACTGCAACAGCTGATTGTATGTTTCAATGGAAGGTCGGTAAACAAAAACTCCAGAATTAAAACAGTCAGGCCAGCCTGGATCTGGTGCTGCAGACAGTTCTTCTCTGTCAAAAAGCTCATCGATATTTGACAAAACCTAGTTGTAAAGGGGGTAAAAAATTGTTTTCTGCTTTTTAGGTTAGGAATTGGGGTATCATATTTTAATGGATTTTGACATCCACCTTAAAACATGAAAGAAAGTTCTCATATCGATGCTCATGTCTTGTGGAAGACAATACTTAAAAAAAAAAAAAAAAAAAACCAACCCAAAAAAAACAACAACAAAAAACCACCAACAAACCACCAACTCTCCCCTGCACCACAAAAAAACCCCAAACAACAAAACCAAAAACCACCCACAGAAAAAATCCAACAACCCCCATACCAGGTCATTAAGAGGTACCATCAGACATGACTACTTACCATTGTGTCTGCATCCATGAAAACACATTTTGAAAACTGTGTCAGTTCCCAGCAGTGAAGCTTTGTTAGTGTGACACCCAGCTCAGGTCTTCTCATTAATGCCAAGTGTGCTGAATCCCCACTATCCAAGACATTTACCAATATGACTTCATCAAAGACTTTTTCCAGCACTCTCCTAGGGAAAGAGTCAATTGCCAAGATTTAGTTCTGTTATTCCAGCACCAGACCACATGATAGATTCCATAAAGAGAAGTGGAATAACAGGGAACTTAGCAGTATTTCTTATGCCATCAGTAAGAGTTGACTGTGTGCCGGAATGCACAAGTACACCTGTCTGCCTCAAGGTTTCTAGTTTGTAATGGGCACATTCTGGGGAACAAAGTAGTTTGTTTGTTTTGTTTTTTTTTTTTTCTTCCACAAACAGGGCTTTAGTTGGCATTGCTACCAAGTCTGGTAGGTCATGGCTATGTAGTACAAACTTTCCACACAGCTTCTCTTTTCAGCCTGATTTTTGGCAAGTTAACAGTCTACTTTGAGCAGGCAATTAAGAAATGGGAAGCTGTTAGAGTAGCTTGAGCAGGACAGTAGCTGAATCCTGAACAGTTAAAACAGAAGTTTATGCAATAATTATGCCAACACTGTTGTGGATTTGTGACTGTTACGGACATGTGGCTAGACCCTGTTGCTAAAACTTCTTTATCCCATAAAGTTTTAAAGACTCACTTAATCATGGCTGTGGGTATAGCAGTGTTTTGACCCAGTTCACCTAAGGGTGACACTTAAACTTTCAGACAGTGTAGTGAAATTTTGTGGCAGATACCCGACCTTTGCTTTACCATCACTAAAGCATTACCATTAGTTCAAGAGAGGTTAAGGAGTTCATGCTGCTTAAAATATGAAGATCTGTAAAGTCTCACTTTTCTACAGTGTATTTTGAATGCTTAGCAATTATCAGTACAATTTGAGCCACAGAGCTTGTAAATGAGTTTTAGAACTCTGCCTTGCAAGGCTGTCTTTATACTGACAGTTTTCATATGGACAGTTGCTTCTGAACTTAAGGCATACCTTGTTAGTGTGTACAAGAGTGAGAAATGCAAGTTCCAGTTACAGGTAGGTCGGTATCGCTGGTCTAAGGGCATAGTACTAGCTGGCTTACACTAGCACATAAGCACATTTATGATTCATCTTAAAAGAGCACACTCACCTAATAGGCTAGAATGGATGTTCCTATATGTAACATCTTAATATTGATAAGGCCGTTTAGCTGCCAAGAGACTCCAGAGAGAGTCACTCCATTTATTATTGAGCCACTTCTCTATCGTCTCTATAAATTGAGAGATCTTTTCAGAACTTCCCCCTGTAGAAAATCTTGACCTATCATCTGTAGTTCATGTAGCTATTAAGTTAATTGGCTTTTTACCCTCCTCTTACATGTGGAAAGAGCACCCAGTCTGCTCCATACTGAGACTATTCTAGAGAGGTTGTAGGAAGCAGTTGCTGCTAATTTCATTTGTTGTACTGTGGTGACCCCGTTAGATGCCTCTGTTGATCTGCTGATTTGACATACTTGGTGCTACTTTAGTTCTGCTCATTTTCTTCTCTCATGATAAAATTTGATTTGAAGTGTCTGCTACATTTCAAGAGAGCTTGTGTTACATTATCTCAATCTGGAATGCTTCTGCAAAACAAGTACCAATCCCCTACTCCCACCTCCACATGCATACACACAGCGCTAATGAACGCACAGGCGATATCGTATTATTGGACAGTTCTAAGTAGGACTATGAAAGAGTAAAGATCCAGTTGAAATATCAGTATCAAGTCACAGTTTAGTGCTCTAACTACAGAGTATTTGTTAATTCATTATATGGAAGAAAGAAAAAAAACCAAACCAAACGGTTTCATGTTCGAAGAACTTAGAGAATTCCAGATAGTGTAAGTTGAATTCTGCTAAGCTTAGCTGTTAAGCTTCCAGAGTTTTGGAAGGTTACTATTGAGGAATTTAACTTCCTTTTTTCAACTTTCACATCAGTAGGAACTGTGGCAGTTTGAAGTATGTAAGTGACCTTACCTCATAGGATCCGAGACCTGAGGAGTTATGAGTGCAGTCAGCTTCCTTGTTGTTCTGTACTGTTGCAAGGATGAACCAAGTACCAGTGCTCCTTTCACATAGGAGTCATTTGTAGCTAGAGTCACAAAAGACTGGTCTGGAAGAAATGAACTTGGTCAAGTTAGCATGATCCACTACTTTATTCTGAGACAGATATATTAGAAACCTAGTATTGTAGGTAATCATGCTGTGAGACCTCTAAGATGTGCTCTTTAACTCTGTGTATTGGGCCTACCTACATGGCTGAATGAAGCAGATTATACTCGCATAGCTATACTTGCTATTAGTAACTTGACACATGGCAAAAAGCAGTAAAGAAAACAAAATCAAGACTGTTGCAAGAGAAAAACAGTTCCAGTTTGCTCACAGGTTAAGTTAGTCATGCCAAGTGTTAGAGACAATCCAAAAGGTCTAAAGAGCCTTATTTTGGCTCTTTATATATTAATATACTATTTTTAAGCTAGAAGTATTGGGAGTCCGTGAGCTTGCATCTGGTCTAAAGTTAGTAACAGTAGAGTTTTGTAGAGTTACTCTAGGTTCAGCTCTGAACCCTGAAGCTAGGGCAGCATAAAACTTATGTTTCATTTTCAAATGAAAGTAATCATTGAATTAGATCTTGAACAACAGTATYAAGTTTTGCTAGCTCAGGATTTTGCAGATCAGTTGTTCTGCAACCCATGTTTGCAGCTCTATCACAAGAATGCAAGATCTGTATCTTAAAACTAGATTAAGATGGCTCACTTTGCCATATACTGCTTATTGATGCCATATAGTACAAGCTTTGCATTCTTTCAATTGTCATGTTGTTTTAAATTGTGGAACTGACAAAAGCAAACAAGTAACTTCTAAACTTCTTCAGTTCACTGTTAACTGTCATCATGTAGTACTCCTTTCCAAGCTACAGCACTTTTTATAAAAAAGTGTGCTCTTTTCTACCAAACCATTTTTGACACTATCAACAAAATAGTTTCTTCCCAAGAATTTCAAGAGTAGATTTTCACATTCAAATTTATTTTAGCAACTGTGATTTCTTTTCTTTACAGAAGTTGTTAAGTAGGTTAGATCACRATTGAGAGTGAGTGTTCTGGGCACTTAGAGGCTTACTATCAAGTCTAGCAGTAAGATTAAAATAGTGACTGCTCTACTTCCAGAGAGACTGTTGTTTGGTACAACTCCTCAGCCCAGGAGACAGTCATTATCAATATCTTTTTAACTTAATACCATCTTAATAGTTGACAACAGAAAGTCATGTACCATAATTGTCCATAAGCTCTGCAAACGTGGTTTGCAAGCTCTACAGACCACAGCTACAAAACCTTCTATTTTGCTTAGCAGCAAAACCAACTAGTCCCAAGGGATTTAGATTATACTGGTCAATTACAACGTTCAAAAAAGCTTCTACAATGCCAGGAATAAAGATTTTTTTTTTTTCAATTCACTTTAGCTACCCATTTGTAATAGTTCATATAATTCAGCAGATCTACAGAACAATTTTGTGTTTCTTCGAAGCTTTACAAATGGCAAGTGTGTAGCATTTTAAGTGTTGTGAAGAATAATACCCTACTCCTAATAGGGTATTATTTTTTGTTACTTAATTTGCAGGTTACTCCTCAACTACTCAATAAACAGAAGTCTGCCACTCTACGCTGACAGACAGCTCACTAAAAATCCAGTGTAGACAAAGTGGGATTGTGTTGGGTTGGTTTTTTTTCCAGCAGTATAAGACTAACTCTTAAAGTGACCTTGCCACTGAAAAACTACTCTTTTTCATTGAACTGTTAGCGGGTACACTTCTAGCATATCTCCTCATCTTACTGAAACTGAGTATTCACACACAAAGGTCTTAGAGAAATAAAGTCAATTTAATGATGGAGTAAAAGCTAAGAAGCCCCCTACTACATCCAACTGCAGCAGTAAACTTTACGACTGCTTGACAGGAGGAGGATACTGGCAACTTGTAGAGCATCCAAGTCAGTAGAGCTTTCCAAAGTTTTGGAAATAAACTATGTTCTGTTTCATACCTTCTCTAAAGTACAGTCAGACATGGTATGTATGAGTCCATACTACAATTTGGGCAAGACCAGTTGCTGCTTAATATGGAAGTTACATCTGCAAGAGACTAGTCTATTCTACCTAAACCACAAGTATTTCAGTTGTGTGGGTCTCCCTTCCCATCCTCTCTCCCTTCTCCATTCTCTGTAAACATTTCCTCCACAGTAGGTTATGTACACACAGCAGACACTGTTATGCCTGAAACATACCGAACTATTAGTAATAGCGTGGCTGCAAAAACACAGAGAATGTGAGACAGTTGCACAGCTTCCTAGTTGATTTACCCAGGCAAAACCGAGCTACTTCAGAGACATTTATGGCTGCCCAGTTCATAGGCTATAGCATTTGTATGCAAGAGTCTTTGCATTAGCCCTTACTAGCCTAAAAGCATCCCAGAAGTCTGAGCTAGGAGCAACCTTTCATTTGACAGCATGCAGAAAGGGACTAGAGTGCTTGCCCCAGATGTTTTAAAACTTCCCCTGGAAGCATTTTCGTTGGCGTAGCCTAGTTCACAGGTGTTTGCCTATTCTCCTGTTCTTTCAGTTAGGTACTAGTAAATCTGATTTTTTTCTCAGCGCAGKATTCCTAAAGAGATAGCAGCATCTAATCAAGACGTGCATCGGGAGGCAGAGCACCAGACTTCCTGCAACCTTCCAGATCTGAAAGTGAAACCGACTCCGCTGACAGCTTCAGGTAAGGTAAGCATCGGGAAAAAAATATCCGGAAGAAAAAAGCCAGGCATACTTGGAAAGGTGGTAAGGAACTGCTCATTGTAAAGTATCAAAACGCAGCAAAGTTCCGCACTCTCTTTAGCGTTTCAGGAGAGGGCTAGGTTTTCTCCTGTGAGCCGCTGCGGCCCTAGAGGGGCCTCTCCGGACCCTCCTGCCCTCCGCCACGCTGGCCACATCCCTCCCGTCAGGGGACAGAGCCCTGGGCCAGGTACCGAGGCAGGCGGCGCGGAGCGAGGCTGAATCGCGAGCGTCCTCTGAAACCGCACGGAGGTGGCCGGCGGGACGCCTCCAGGGCCCCCGCGGGCGGCCCCAGCCCCCACCGGCTGCGGCACCGGCTCGCCGCGTCCCCGGCCGGACCCGCTGGCAGGGACCGCCGCCTAAAAATAGGTGCCGCCGCGGCCCGCCCTGCTCGCGCGCCGCGGCCAGAACGCGACCGGGGAGCGCGCGGCGGCTCCGCGAGCGCGGCCCGCGCCGCCAGCAGCCCTCGCGAATCGCGGCGCGCGTGTGGGGCGTCCGCGCGGAGGTGTGGCCGCGCTCCCTGACCTGCCATGGTGCCAGCTCCGCGCGACGGCTCCAGCGACGGCGGCCGCGCTCCGAGGGCTGAGCCAAGGCCGCCCCTTATATAGGGGCGGGGCCACGCGCCACACGTCTTTGGCCGGCGGCGCAGGTCCCGCCCTAAGGAGTCCCCGCGTCGCCGCGGGGCGGGGTCTCCGCCATGGTGTCCCGCGGCGATGGCACGTCACCCCTCCTTCGGCCATGGTGGGCCCGCCGGGGGGGCGCGGGGCTCGGCGCTGACGGCCGCCCGGCCAGGGCGCGGAGACGGGATCTGGGACSGCGCCGTGAGGCCCTCTTACCCCCCGGTACCTCCTGGGCTAAGCGGAGCTTGACAGTATTCCACTGTGCCGATGGAGGGTAGGAGCCCGTGTCAGGATGAGGTGGCTTAGGCTGGCAGTGCCGGTGGCACAAGGAGAGCGTTGCTCCTGTGGTCGCCAAGGCCTTCAGGAGGAAGGAGTAAGACCGCGCCTGGCCTAAAGGCACTTGCAGCTGCAGGGAGCGCATTTACAGTATACGCACACGCCAGACACCCCCAGTCCTGCAGCCGCATTAGGGTAGCGTGGCCGCTGGTGAGCCATCCTTGATGCTGCTGTAAAATGGCAGCTGAGCCACGAGGAGCACTTTGGGCCAGATGCAGGCAGCTGCATGCACGGTTGGGATCGCTGTTGGTCTTTGAAATGCAACTGTTGGCGCATGCAGCATTACAGGCAGTTTGGTGGTGGTCACTGCAGGGGGCTGCGGGGTGGCAGGAGGGGCCCTAGAAAAGGTGCGAGGCAAGTACTTTCATTTGAAGGCTTACACCGTCCTGCCTCTGTTAAGACAGCATAACTGCTGGCAATGCTTGGCACCTTTGGGGAGTGTGTGTCAGCAGGTGAGACGAGATATGCCCATGCTTATATATTTTATCTGTGGCTCGATTTCAGTCCTTGAAGAAATTTAAGCTCTACCTTTTCAGGAATATAGGAAGGGTGCTAATAAGTTTCTTGTGCTCTTCTTTATCACTCTTGCAAGCGTTATGACTATTAAGACGCTAGTACAGGTCCTTTGTTATTCACATGACTACCTACCTACTAGTCAAAACTGAGCAATTAAAGATGATGACGAATAGTAAAGGGTATAGACGCACAAGATACTAACTGAAGAGATGAGTTAGTCCAAAGAATCACAGAATTGCAGAGTGGTTGATGTTGGAAGGGTCCTCTGGAGGTCGTTGGGTCCTCTGGAGGTCATCATCTCCAGCCCCCTGCTCAAGCAGGGCCACCCAGAGCTGGTTGCCCAGGACCATGTCCGGATGGCTTTTGAGTACCTCCAAGGACGGAGACTCCATCACCTCCCTGCGCAGCCTGTGCCAGTGCTCGGTCACCCTCACAGTGACAAAGTGTTTCCCGATGTTCAGAGGGAACCTCCTGTGCGTCGGTGTGTGCCCATTGCCTCTGGTCCTGTCACTGGGCACCACTGGAAAGAGCCTGGCTCCATCCTCTCTGCACCCTCCCTGCAGGTATTTATACACATTGATGAGATCCCCCCGAGCYTGCTCTTCCCCAGGCGGAGCAGTCCCAGCTCTCTCAGCCTTTCCTCCTAGGAGAGATGCCTTCTTGTCCCTYCATCATCCCTGTAGCCCTTTGTTGAGACTCTCTCCAGTATGTCCATGTCTCTCTTGTACTGGGGAGCCCAGCGCTGGACACAGTCCTCCAGGTGTGGCCTCACCAGTGCTGAGTAGAGGGGAAGGATCCCCTTCCTCGACCTGCTGGCCATACTTTGCCTAATGCAGCCCAGGATACCATTCACCTTCTTTTCAACAAGAGCACATTGCTGGCTCATGTTCAACTCGGTGTCCACCAGGACCTCCAGGTCCTTTTCTGCAATCCATTATCTTCCTCAAGACAATGACCTATACCTGCTTTTTCACCAGAATAAACTGAGGAAAGTCTGTTAGGAAGGGGATTCCCTTCTGACCTGAAATGGCAAATGGGTTTTGTCATAAAAGGATTTAAAAACTAAACAAACCCTCAAATGCAAACTGCTAACAAAGAACATTCCACCTCCAAATTTCGCCAATATGGGAAATTATGTTTGAGCTGAGACAATTTTTGTAGACCTGTTTTAAAATCAAATTGCTTACTTTTAAAAGTAAGCAAAATCAGGGAAATGCTCCTTGACCAACAACAAAAAAAAGCTTTTAGAGCATACCAGTAATTTATAAAACATCATGTGCATAAAATGCATGAATCATAATTATAGGCAATACTGGTAATGTCGTATGTGAGTAGGGATTACTAATATTTTCCGGTGTACAGCCCTTTTTCAGGTACCCATGGCTTTGACAAACTTTCTCTGTGATGGTGTTGGGCATGGTTTGTGTCTGTCTCAGATGAAAGTTTTGAGAAATTTTTAGCCAGCACATTTTAGCTGCGTCTAGCTTGTTGCTTTGCCAAGTTTTTGAGAGAAAACAATAGAATAGCCACTGTTGGTGATTACCCTCCCCCCCTCTTCCCCCCCCCCCCAGCTCCTTTGTATTCTGTTAGAGTGGAGCAAAAGAACATCATTCCTTCTGGTTTCCATGTTAAAAACAAACAATCAAAACAAAAAAAACTAGGTTTGTCAGTGTTAAGCTTGAAAGTGTGACAGAGAAATGCTCCCCCCACCCCTATGCACACACCTGTTTGCACGTGCTTGTTTTGAGATTTTTCAGATGTTCGTGGTTGAACAGGCTGTAAATTCTATGGTTCCCTCATGTGACTGGATTGCACATRCGTCCGTGCCCCTGTACTGACTGGTTACACTCCTTTCCCCACAACCTGGAGGGGAAAAGTCACAGGAAGAACCTGAGAGATAATCAGATGTCCCACTGGCTTCCAGATCAAATGGAAGAAAAGATCATATGACATGAGAATAGAAGGAAGAAAGCTGGAAAAAAAGAGAGGAATGCTCTTGAGATGAGGGCTAAGATGGGAAAGCATCTAAGCTTAGGACAAGCTGAGCAAAAAAAGAGCTTGGCTTTTTGATGGAAGAGGATAGGTGAAAGATAAGTATATGAGGATGGGAACTAGCCAGGGAGACTGTGTTACTTGTCAGCACACCATAGGACTTGATAAAAATCTGGTGAGGAGGAGGAAGGAATAGATTTTGCTGGATAAAGAGACAGACAGCATTCAGAAAGAATGGACAAACTGCTGCGTGGCAGCTCATTAGGTGAATACTGRCGCACTAAATGAGGTGCAAGTCCTATGGAAAATGAGTCTGTGATCAGGTAATTGAAAAATTACATCACAATGCATGTGACAGAAGTCAAATTACCATTGCACATTATAGAACTTCCTATTTTTAATGACTAAGTAATAGTGTTGTTTTCGTAGGAGCTTGTCTATAACTTAAGTGAAAAGACATTTCAAAACACCAAATACTAAGAAGTAGCTTTGAAATACAGTTAGGACTTACATAGCAGTAACAGAAACTGCTGCCCCTGTAACTGGACTGTGTTAAGTGTAAGCTTCTAAAGCACTTAATTAGCCATTTACACTTAAGCTATATAATAATTCTCCAGATGTGCACAGTGAGTCCAACCATTAAATTAATAAAACATTGTAGGGAAAGTTTCAGAATAAAACATTATTTCTCCCTCTGCAAAATCTGGAGAAAAATAGAAAAACGGTTTACTCCATGCATTCAGTCCAAGTTTAAAGTACTGGAATTCAGTTTTTCCAATGCTGCAACTGAAATGGTAATCTGTTTGGTTAGGAAACAGAATTCCACGGTGTGAATTGCATAGCTGGATATATAAAAAGAATATAGCCTGATTCACGACTGTACTGAGAGGTTTGATTCCATTTTTGTCCTGCCATCTCTGTCTTGCCCTGTTCATAAACTTCCCTCATGACAAAAGCTGTTCTGGGTCATCCCCTCTGCTTTTTGAAGCCCTTCTCACCTTGACATTACTGTGAAGCTAGACTGGACATTTATTATTTGAGAACTTAAAATAGTCTGCATAGAATTTTAAAATTTGGCACAAATTTTTCCTAGTGGCAGGATTTCAATATAATATAATTTTTTCCAATAGGACTGAAAAGGCTTTGGTGTCTCTATTTGAATAATCAAAACATTATACTGTCACTCCAGCTTATTTCAACCTTTGACATTCTCCTTTCCTAATGTCCCAGAGCCAGTTAGAGTTTTGGCCTCATTTCCTTYAAAAAAAATCCACCTGTTACATAAATGTGATAGTCTTCTGAAAAGCTAGGCTCTATCTTGTAAATCTTGCATTTGCTTGGTGTGTGTTACTTAACACATGGCAGTAAGCACGTTTAGCAGATTAAGGAATTCTTATGATTTCTTCTAGCTAACATGATAAACACTTATAAGCAGTGAAGCAAGTAGGTCTTAGTTTCTTTTGATTTATATAATCTTTTGGTTTAATTCTTAGTGGTCTATAATGCAAGCTACAATAGAAGCTTTTCTCCTGGTTGCATGAATAACCTGGCATCTATTAAGAAGTAAATTGATGCCAAGCCTGTTTTCTCATTGGAGAAATATTACCTCTCTCATCAGTCTTTATAAAACTGTTAAAAAGTAGTAATGCTGAGACCTCTCTCCACTTTCTTAAACTTAATTAAAAGGTTTAAATGTTGTTGGAGAGCACAGAGGCATGTACAAATGATTTCACAAGCCTCTCCTCCTTCCGCAAATAGGCTAAATGAGGCATGTGTACGTGTGTTTTTCTCCTAACCCACCCTCTGCTCCATCTCTCTCTGCTCCCCTTTGCTAGTGATTCTTCTGGGATGGGTGGCCACAAGACCTACTGATTAGGAGATGTGGCTGGGAGCAGAAAGCAGGGGCTTGTCACCAGTTCCACTCCTCATTTGCCATGACGCTAAGGGCAGGCAATGCAGCTACGTATTTGTTTCCCTTTTTTTCTCTCTTCACCACTTGACTAAAAACAGTAAGTCTGTCTCCTGCTCTGTATTTATACAGGGGAGTCCCAGTCATGTATCCAAGCTCTAGGTGCTACTGCCTCAGTAGGAAACAATCAATCTTACAGTTTCTTACTTGCACAGATGTGCTGACCAGAATCTTAAACTCTCCCAAAATAGAAGACTTTTAGTACCTCGTTTAACATGCATTTCATTCCTTACTACAGGAAGCACTAAACCTCTTAATACTGGAAACAAACAAACTAGCAGATGATAAAATTCCTGAAGATATAAAGTTCTCAAGATGTAGAGATTCTAGCAGGGATTTGGGAAGAAGCAGTGTAATACTTCCACCAAGTTACTCAGACTTACAACAATGCTCTAGTTCCATGCTAGAGTTGTGCTGAATTTCAAGCTAGTACTTCCTCCAGTTTAGGGCATGTAATAAACTTTAGTCTCATGTGAAAATAATAAAAAAAAATAATCAGGATGATATACTGGGAATGACATTTCTGATTAATATTAAGTGAATTCGATTACTCCCTTTTGGAAAACCTTAGTATCATTAAGTTGAGATGCTTCAACCCTTTTCATAGCTAAAGACGTAGAATAGCAGCAGTATTAGAATAGAATAAAATAGAATAGTTCAGTTGGAAAGGACTGACAACGATCATCTAGTCCCACTGCCTGACCCAACGTTAAAGCATATTATTAAGGGCATTGTCCAAATGCCTCTTAAACACTGACAGGCTTTGGGCATTGACCACCTCTCTAGGAAGCCTGTTCCAGTGTTTGAGCACCCTCTCAGTATAGAAATGCTTCCTGTCCATTCTAAACCTTCCCTGACGCAGCTTTGAACCATTCCCAGCCATCCTGTCCCTGGATCCCAGGGACAAGAGACCAGCACCTCCCTCTCCACATCCCCTCCGCAGGGAGCTGCAGAGCAACGAGGTCGCCCCTCAGCCTCCTTCTCTCCGAACTAGACAAACCCAGAGTCCTTGCCTAAGACTAGAATGTTACTAGAGAAGTGGTACATTATAAATAATGCTCAGCAATTACAGTTGTCAAAAACCTATATAAGCATTAATCCCACATCTCTGAGCAGTTAASTATTACCACATCCATTTTTACTGAAGAAGATTATAGGGCTCATTTAGATTAAATGGGAAGATAGTTTGCACTTTATGCTAGCATAAAGCAACAGCAGTGTTGCTTGGCAGCTCATTTTAGTTGGCCTCAAAGGAATTGTTTCAGCATGACACCATCAGTTCAGGCAACACTGGTCTTTCTTACAAGACTTCCTCAGGACTGCACAGAACGCCAGCAATACAGATCCGTGGTGTAAGGGCTTCCACACCTGACCTCCCTGACAAAGTCTTGTACTCATCAGAGCAGAATGATGTGAGCCTAGAGGTACACATTCCTGGGCTCTTGACCTAAATGTGCCAGTGTGCTTGAGGGCTAATTAGTAAGGTCTTCTTTAAGTGGAGTTTTATCTTAGGATGTTCAGGTTTGTGCAAGAAAAAGGTCATTAGTCAAGGTTACAAGGTGTTAATCAGAAGACCTTGTTATCAAAACCACTGCAGTGCAAAATGGTCTGTAGCTGTTAAACTCCATCTCTGTGCTAAAATCAGTGTCATACATGCTGAAGGACAGAGGTCTTRTCACAGTGCTGAAAAATACTTAGGCTGGACATAAACAAAAATGTATCTGGTGAACAGTTAAAGGAGTGCTAACAGAGTAAGCTTTACGAATTCCTCATTCACGCTGATAGACATGTGCTGTAGTGCTGTAAATTCCACTTAAGAGATGGGTGATTGTTTTTCTGTTGAAAGTCTCCAGAAAACAAGTTCTTGCTGTGTCATATTTACAGTATCCATGTTGGCTGTGCTGGGTACGTTTGCTATCTCAGGTGTATAATTCCAAGTAAATATCCCCATGTTAAAAGGTTGATCCTTAAGKTTACTCTCCATCATAGTTACAATAGCTGCCAAATGTAGCTGCCTTGCAGTATATGCTGTACAAGGTGGGTTTCTTGAAAATGTTTTGGGGCTATATTAGGAAACTGGGCATAATTAGTTTGACAATGCCTTCTCTTATGAATTGGTCCCCGTATATCAGGCGTGGCTCAATGATGATTTTCTAGCTGCATGGTTCACACAGACCATAGCATTATTTATCCTGTGCTAACATTGAAACAACATCTCATGCTTTTCTCACTGTACAGTCTGGTTATTTTTTCATTGTCTTTTATCAGGATTTTCATCAATGTTTCCCCACAGCTTCCAGATTGTTCACAATGCAGATGCAGCAGTTCTGTTCACTGGGCTGGGCAACAGTAATCACGTTACCCATGCCCTGCATTCTTTACATTAGTTGTTCGTAGGAAGACAAATTTAATTATAGCTAGTACTAATTGGGGACAGACGGACACTTGGTTGTTTGTTTTAAAAGCCATGATTGACATAATAAGAAGGCCTAAGCTCCATTTGCTTCTTTCTGATGCTTTTGCTAGTGACTGTTTATATTTTGATGCAGCCTATTGCCTGTGAAGGTCAGTTTGTTATAGCAGTTTACACTGGTAGAGTTTTGTGGCTGGCACTTAAGATTTGAAGCAGGTGGGTTTGAGCGGGTTTTGAACCTTAGAGATTTTCAGTACTATTTTTGTGGCCATATTTTTATTTTCCATAAATATGTAAAACATTTAAAAGCCCTGCAATGCTTCTGACTATAACATCTTATGAAGTGAACTCCACTGGTTAACTTTAACATTTTGTCAGTGCTAAGTATAGGCTGCAGATCCTTCCCATTCTGTGTTCCCCAGTATCTTCTAAAGAAGCCCTGCTTAAAGTGCTGGTTTTAGTGTTTCAGGCATTTTTTGTTATTTCAGGGGTCCTATATGTTCTTCTAATAATCATTATTTACAAGGGATGTGCTGAATATTTAGATCACATAGCGATGACTGCTACAAAGTTTCTGGATTTTATTGCTATGTTCCGTGCTACAAGAGGCATAAAAAATTTTGTAGGTAGGAATTCCCAGCCATTATTTTTCTAAATGTATATTTTATAGCTTTTATAAAAGCTATAGTACAGAATTATTTGTGACATGATTCTTGCTTTAAAAAAAATAAAACCACCCCACTTGTACATAAGTTGAAAATTGTTTTATTTAAATGTTTAATGGGTATAATGGTCCAGCTGAGAGATCAGGATTTAGCCTGTAGTTATTAAGCACTTAACATTGATATGGCTTATGTACAGGAGGCCCATTTGGATAAAGCACAGTATCACTTATGTGAATATATGTTGAGKAAATGTGTTTCATTTAGGAAAAGGTACAGCAGAAAGTAAACCTTTCTTTATGAAGCCAGTAACAATTATGAAAAGCATAGTAGAAAATATTTTGGTTCCAGCGTCTCCTTCAGCCCTGGACATTAGCTTCACTTAAATTAATGTGGTTTTTCCTTCTAGAATTTTAGGTATATTTAGAGCCAGTAGTAGGCTTCAAATATTATATGGAAATCTTTAATGAGACCCTTTTGTGATTACTTGTATTAGACAGGACAGAGTTTTGTTCTGGAGTAACAGAAATGAAGGAGAGAGTGCTGTATTTTCCTAATAATTACTATTTATACAATGTTTTTCTGTTCAGTTTTGTATTGCTTCGTAGCTGAACTTAGGGAGTTAAGACAGATCAAAGCTATGCGTTGGTCCAGATAGGAAGTGAAAAAGGATCAAGAAGTGAGACAGCAGCCGGAGTAGTGATTTGGAGTATCTGTGATAGGAGAAAGGATTGGGAGATGTCAGATAATCAGCAGGAGAGCTCTTAGGCACTGCAGAGTSATGCTGGAAAATGTGGCCATTAAACTATAAAGATGATGAACGGAGATAGACAGGACCAGAAGCTATACATTACAGTAGGCGTCTTTAAATTTTTAATCTAGCTTTTTAAAAGCTGCTCATATTAAACAACTCTCATAGGGAAATCCGTATAATGCTTGTCCTGTAACTGCTAATCACACCTTTCAAAGACCTCAGTGTCCAAATATACCTTCAGAGCTAATCATGGTTGGTACRAATAGAGTTTTAGTGCTGGTTGCAGTATAACAGGGAGTAAGCTGTGGAATTCCAYTTAATTAAATATGACATCTGTGATAGTGAAACATGACCATGGACAATAGAGCAGGACATAAGAAATAGAATTTATAGGTAGAGGTCTTTTACTAGATCAGCTGATTTAGTAGGAAAAAGTAGACAAGCTTTTGGACACGAGCCCTTCTTTAGTCTCAAATAAAACCATGGACTCAATAGCCTTACTGGTTTTATGGCATATCATAATATACCTCCTCATTAWCCTCTCTGTTCCATAGGCAACAAACTGTCTGTTTCTCTTCCCTAACATTGCCTCCTCTCTTATCCCCTTAATAATTTCTCTTTTACTTCAAAGCTGTCAGCTATCTTGTCTTTCAGAGATGATCTAACTGATATGCACCTAGCTAAACTCTGAGCAATTGCTTTCCAGTTGTATTTAGCTCAGCTAATTTTATTTAGGTCTGCCACATCTATTTTGGACCTGATGAAGGCCTCTRAGTGTTCAAAAGCTTGTCTGTTTTTTTACAGCTACAGCAACTGGTTTAATGCAGCATAATACCTCTATCTGCAAATCTAATGATTAATTTTTGAGGGATGAGAAAATGAATGAAGAAAAACTTGAACGCATACTGGACCCACCAGACTGAAAACAGCAGTGACAGGAGTTTTAGTCATTTAAGAAATACTACATTTTACCTTTGTCTTCAAGCCTTGCAGTTTTACTGGTTACCATATAAGGAAGTGGTCCAGAAATGCTGATCTTGATAATACCTAATATAGGTATGTCTTACTCTGAACATTGTGAAGGCAAAAACGTTTCCATGGTCATGTAACATTTGTGACAGATCTTGATATCAGTTTCTGGTTTAAGTGCATTTCTCACCCTGTTCTTGTCTCCTTAGGCATATTCATTGATACTTAGACCTTTGGCTGTACTCTGGTGAGCTTAGTGGGGCAGAAACTTGTATTTGTTACCTTCCAGTGTGCAGTCTTCTGAAATGTGCTGGGAATTAGGAGGAGTAATTAGTGCAACTTCTGCAGCTTTGCTTTCCCTCCTTTGCAACAATAAAGTTATTGACCATCCCAGCTTTTCTAAAGCTAAGTACTGTTTATTCAGTCCCAGCATTTATAGGAGTAAACCTCCTCTAAGACAACAAACTGTTATCCCATCCAACCAGGCAGACTCTCAGTATTTGTATAGATCATCTGGTACCACCTCCTGGCACCACTACGTGACCCTAGTTCAGTTCTCGAGTAGACTACGAATAAATCTGGACAAGCAAACACGCATGCTTATGTGAGGGCCACCACTGAGGTTGTTCCCAGCCCTTCTTTGTTGCCAGACCTTTAGTATCAGATCAAACCAGTAAAATGATACCCCTCATCCCCTTGGGGTGAATCTTTGAAGGGCATAAGTCATGCACATTTCCAACGTTGTTTTACCTCTGTCTGCTATTCCCAACTTTCTGTTGGGACTCCACTGCAGGACTTCTAGTTCTTTGAAAATACATTTCACATGGCTGAGTTTGCTATGAATACATTCAGTGACAAACACTTAATGATAAATAGGTCCTTTATAACATCAAAACAGAAGTGTTCCAATATTTTGTGCCTTCTTAGCATCTGTTATATTGCTACATTGCAGTCTTTGAATGACCCAGGATGTTAGGACATTGCAACAGGAATATTTTTATTTTTGGTTTCAAGGTTGCCCCAGTTGTAACTACAGAGACATAAATCTCGCTCTACCTTTTGCCCGCACAGTGCCAGCTGAAACTGTCTATTTAGATTTCTCAGAGTTCATTTTCAGCAAAAAGACAGAGAACATAGAGCAGATAATAGTTTCTGTAGGCTGTGGCCTAGCTCCCTGACTTCTTTTATTATGGAATGGAAGAGAGTAGCCAGGCCAAACAATGATGGAGCTCAGCTGAACTGAATGGGCCTGAGACTCACTTGGTTGCCAGGCTTGCAGTGGAGTAAAAAACAATTTCTCTGCATCTACATAGTGAGTGGGAATGCAGGAAAAGCTGTAAAGGAAAGGGAAATGGTTGAGAGAAAAAAAAACCTGAGGTAGGCCTGGGAAAAGGAGAGGATTTATGGAAACTGAGGAGAGGCTGGAGAGGGCATAGCATGAATGAGAATAAGTGAAACTGAAAGAGAAGAAAGGCTGAAAAGAATTTCAGCTCTAAGGACTTTTCATAAYTGGAAAAGGAAGAGACCTGTAAGAATAAAAATAATGTTTCTTTCGGGGTTCTTGGCGATGAGATGACAATGATGTAGTGAAGAGGGGAGAGACAAAATCAGGGACTTCGGCTGGGACACTAAGTGAGATGAATTTTAAAAAGGCTTCAGTACTGAGGCTAAGAGAATAGGGAAGCTAAAGAATTGTATGGGAGAGAAGTCTGAAGACAGGCTGGAGTGCTTTGTTGGATAGGGACATTTGGCAGTATCTCTTGAAACCATTGCCCAGAAAGACTTGTGGAAAATAAGAGGGGCACTAGCCAAGCTTCTTTATAGCAAGACCTCCCKAGGAAACCAGTGGATTGTGATATGTAAGAGTGAGATACAGTCAGCACTTTCATTGGGGCTGGCATACAGCTACTAATGCTGCAGGATACTTTGCATCCCACTTTGCTTCAATTAGATCTTTTCTGCTCCATCCTTCCTTAACAGAGCTACTACTCTGTTCACTTTCTAATAAAAGAATGGAATTAGCTGGAACAATTCTTGGTGGGTGTATATGCAGCATATGTCTCATTGTCTTAGATTGTACTTGCATTTAGTATGATGAAAAAAACTCAATACTTGGATAACATTACCCTTCTTGTTACTAATGGCTGAAATAGCAAGAAACAAGTATGCATCTTATCTGGCTGAAAATAAATTCAAAAAAATCTGAAAATTCAGCTTAAATTTTTGTAAGTGTTCATTTTCCCAGCCAAGCTCTGGGTCTGAAAACTGACATGTACAGACATAGTCACTTTTGAAACTGTATTTTTACTGAGGACTGAATCTTTCCTTTTTCATTTTGGTGGAGAGCCTGTCCTGTATCAAAAACAGTGCTGCCTGCGGAACAGTAAGACTTCAGGAAAGAAGTGCTTTCAAGCCACCCTGTATTTAGCCATGCGGTGTAAAGTGTACCCCACAGGGAAGGGTAATTCCTGTCCATCAGTGTGGAGGAGGAGGAGATCCAGATCTGGACAACACATTTAACCACTCCAGAGCTTCCTCAGCCATTGCTCCTTGTAGGAACTGAAACTGAAAGAGAAAACTGAAACTTTGAGATATTTAGAACTTGACTCTTCTCTTCCACTTTAATCCATGTGTCTTGGATTTGGTGTATAATGCTGACAGATTTCATTAGCTGAGTTCAGATGATATGTGTTGTCAAAGCTCCATTCGTATTGAAGCCCATGTATGATTTCCTGCTTTTATGTGCTGTGGCATGTATTGCTCAAAACTGAAGGTTCAGTCACATTCCGTCAACTGTTTAGAGTTCATTGTTTACAGTTTCTCACTCCGGGGTTACGGTTTATCACTTTATTCTGTGGGAGTCTGTATCTATCAATCAGGGCTTACAGTTTACTTATTTCCTGATCAGGGCGTGGGATTTAAAATCTAACTTTATCCATAAGTTGTAAAGCGCCAACKATCATTTGGGTTCCAAGATACGTAGTTTAATGCTTAAAGTTCAGGGTTTACAGCTTACTGTTAAATGCAAAGGTCCAAATCCTTAGATAATAAATTGTAAGCCCTGAACTCTAAACAGTAGGCTGTGAAACATTTTGGGGGTGTTCGTATCTTTCGCGTGGTACCAGCCAGCATTCAGCTCTGTGGTCTGATCTGAGGCAATAAGCAGGAGGTAACTAGGCAAGTGTKTGATCTGCTTGTGCATGCCTGGATTGAAAGAGGGCTGTGGCAAGGTTATGTCAAAAACGTGGACACAGGAAAAGCCTGAAAGTTACTACTTAGTCTGATTTTTTTCTTGCAGCAAACCCAGATGTCGTGGTAGTCTTCAAAACAGGGGTGGAGGGGCAGTGTTTGAGGCTTGCATGTTCTCCTTTACCTTGTTTGTGTGTGTTAGATTAGTGTTTGTTTGTATACTAAATTTGGTTTCTTGTGCTCTTCTGCAGGGCTTTCAGTTTTTGCATTGCTTTATGCTTTTATAGGATGATGCCTTTTACTATGTCTGTCAGCAAGCAGCAGATCACAAATTATTGTCAAAATGGATACCAAAGCAGCGGAGTTGATATATGCTGTAAAGTGCCTGCTACCCCTGAGCACTAGGCATTGGTGCATACAGCTTACTTGGCTGGACTTGGAGAGGTTTTCTGCAGCTGCAGAAGTTCATTCTCCATCCCTCTGTCCAGCTCCCTGTCCCTCTRCCTGACCATCCTTCCCACTAACTCTAGCCGTGTGTCCAGCTTGCTCGCCGCCCTTCTTTTCCTGTCCCAGTCGCTCTGTCCTGCKCATCGTCTCTCCCCAGCCCCCCTCATACTTTCTGCGGCATCCTACCAGCTCTACACCTCACGCATGCGCAATGCCGCCGCCGCATTCTGACCTGCCCTCCGCTAGTCACAAGCCAGTACTGCAGCTGGAGGCACGCATGCGCAGTGCCGCCATCGTGCTCGCTGTTGCCACCAGTTGAGCAATATCGAACACTACAGATGGGGGGGCACGGGGAGGGGACGACACGCATGCGCAGTGGTGGCACCCCGCTCGCGCTTGCCCTCGGTTGAGCCCAGCACAGTACTGCAGCCTGCCTTCCCACGCATGCGCACTTCCGCCTCACTGTTGCTTACCGTTGATCACAATTCACTACTGTGCGGGGGTGGAGGTGGTGTACACATGCGGAGTACTGCCGTGGTGCTCACTGCTGCCCTCGGCTGATGCCAGCACAGTGCTTCAGCCTGCTTTCTCACGCAAGCGCAGTGCAGCCGTCTTCACAGCGGCCTCCGGTTGACCACAGCCCAGTACTGCAGCTCCCATCGTACTCACCGGTGCCCTCCCTCGATCACAGTCCAGTAGTGCAGCGCGGGGGCACAGGCATGTGCAGCGCCGCCGTCCGGCTCACTGCTGCCTTCAGTTCATCACAACTCCGTACTGCACTTCGCCGTATGCGCAGTAACCGCCATGTTCCACAAGTAACTACGAGGAGCACCAGGTATATTCCCCGCTCCTTCCTGACACTCAGCTCGGCAGCAGACTGTCTTGGCTTCTTGGTACTCCCTGTTGTCGTGGGGGCGGGCAGTCGGTCTCGGAGCTGCTCCTCAGTGCTCACACACCTGTACAGCAGCACCCCCTGCTCGCTGACGCGCCGCACTGCAGCAGCATGCACGGCGGGCTCCAGCGCGCATGTGTGAGCCAGCCGCGCTGGGGTGGGGTGGGGTGGGGGAGGATTGGACACGACGAAGAGCGGGAGCGGTGCGGTACCGCCCTGTGGGCACCGGGGGCGGGGGACAGAGGACAGGAGCCGTGTGGTACCGTGCTCTGAGTACTTCTCGCCGCCTCTACCTTGCCTCCCCCCGCCCAAAATGTTGGCAGCTGGTGCATGCGCGGTGCCTGCAACCAGCATGACCATGGTGTGCAGGCTTCAAGGGTTGGGACTGCTTGGTGCTGAGTGCCTGGGGACACCACTGAGGCGAGYGAGACCCTTCAGTGGCTGTGGGCTTGGGGATGCCTCCTGCCTGCTTGGGCCATCGCTCCCTGGAGGCAGCTTATTGAGGGTCTCAGCCAGCCACACTTGGCCTTGGGGTGCATGAGGCAGAGCCTGCCAGGAGCTCAGGGAAGATTTTCCCTTCCATTCAGGGGCCCTGTTCCTCCCCTGCAGCAGCTGGTGCGTGTCCTTTGTCCTGTGGACGCTGACAGCTGGGAGCTGCGGGGAGGCAGGCAGGCCCTGGAGCAGGATGGTGGAGCAGTGGCTCCCCTCAGGGGGGCAGGGTGGTCCTGCTGTGGCAGTCCTACCCATTAGGTACGTAACTGTATCCTCGAGTTAATAACCTGAAAGTTGGGGGAAGCAGGAAGATAGGCTGAAAGAAGGACACCCCCAGGCACCTTGAGGCCTCCCTGCCCCTAGACATAGACTGTGGGTGCCTACCTAACTAATGAAAATTTCCACTGAGCCTCACTGAGCCCTGCTTGCCCCATACAGTAGCCCCAAAGCCATGGGATTCCCCAGTCCTTTGTGTGCCAGTGGGTCTCACATTGCTTCCCCTGTCTCCCCAGGCACCCAAAAGCAACCAGCCAGCCACATGCAGCACCCATATACACTCAGCACCCCTCTGGGATAGAACCCCCACTCTAATGTGCAACCTGATTGGCAATTAGGTGCCTGTGGTGCTGCAGTCTGGAGCTGCCATCATTGTCTGTAGTCCATGTCAGTGCAGTCTGCCATTACAGCATCGTTTCCAGTGCCCAGGCAGGGTTAGCTCCCAGTGCGGCTTGAATCATGCTTGTGACACTGGCATCAAGCCCTATTTCCTGATGGATCCGTCTTTATGCAAACTGGTGTCTTCCTTGCTCTTTCTGCTCCTCTTCTGCCCGTGTGCAGCAGAAACCTGGAGCTGACTCTGCTTTCTGCACACTGTTCTGTCACTGTCATTTTCTAGCAAGGTCTGTTTGACTTGGGCCACTTGTGTTGTCTCTTAAGCAGTGTGAGTGAAGCAAAACCCTGCTTCTGTCACTTTCTTGGATAGAGTCTGTTTCCTGCTAGCTGAGTCGCACCAGTGTTTAGAGTTTTTAAAGGCCATGGKTTTTTTTTCCTGCCTTTGCTGTCTTTGCTGCTTTCTGAGCAATCTGAAGATGACCTAAAACTTTGGGTGTTATTGATGTTGTGTGCCTGTGTTTTCTGTGGGAGAAGGCCTAGGGCTGTGCTAAGTGAAGAAGCATAGGTTGCGTGTGGAAGATGGAGGGCTGGAGAGGTGGTACAGGACTGTCTGGCTTCCTTGCTCTCGGGGAGGATAAGAGGAGTGTTTCTGGTGACAGATCACTGAATGTGTAGCGCTGTTGGGCACGGTGGTGGGTGTTCACTTTGGAGTCTGAAATCTTTGCTTTCCTTCTTCTGCCTGTGGTAAATGAGAGGGTGGCTAGGTCAGCCGGGACTGCTTATGTCTCCTTTCTGTTTGACCTGTGTACATTTTTATGCCAAGTAAGACAGATGCTTCCAACATTGCAGTGTCTGTGCTGCAGTTGCCCATCTGCCATAGGCTGGAGTTAACTGGGTGCCTGAGCAAGCCTGAGCATCTGTGAGGACTGCTGTGGCATCTTGGTGATGAAGCAGAGCCAGAGAACATGGCTGAAGCAGCCCAGAGGGTCAGTTGTAATTGTGGGAGCAATTATGGGCCTTGGATTTGGGATAGTTCTGGAAGGGCTGTGCAATTTCTTGGCCTCTCAGTAACAACTGTTCTGGCCTTTTGCAGATGCTGAATCATGGTCTGGCGGTTGAAGGAGCATCACAGATCGGAGCTCTGTGGGATCTGTGGCCAGATGCAAASGACAAGTTCTGACTCGCAGCGTGGGCACAGCTAAGTCCTGGGGCTGCATTGTAGATGAGGGAGGCTGGGTGGGTGGAAGGTGGTTGTGCCCTAGTTGGGGATGAGACAGATTGTGTGGGCAGTCTGGGTACTGCTGAGTGGAGCTGGAAGTTGTGTCTGGGAGACTGAAGTGTGGGCATTTGGTGAGTGATGTGCAGGTCTGGCAATGGGAATATACTTGGTGTGCCAAGTGGTTAGGTACCTTGGACTACAAATGTTCACCATGTGATTAATAGGCTAAAAAAACCAGTCTGTTCTACATAATAAAAAGTATTTTCCCAGCTGCAGTGTTTTACCCTTGTTCTGGCAACTCTGTGAGGCGTTTTCTGGTCAGTCTTTAGAGTGGGATTTACTGGACAGAGGAAAAGGCTTTTGGGGTGGTGTTAGTGACTGCAGGAGTGGTGTTACCAGTTGTCACAAACACTTCTCTCTCTCAGCAGGTACCACTTCCCTTAAGGAGAGGCTGGTTGGTGGTTACAGGTGTCACTGGCTCTGGGTATTTGCTCACAGAGCTGAGAGGACCACAAATCTTAAGTTAATTGTCTGTAATGGAGATTTAGTGCTTGCTATGTTGCAGGTAGGTTCAGTGGAAGTGCAGCTTAGTACAGTGGATCAATCTATGGATTCATTCTTATATGTGGTCACTTATGAATTGTGGCTGAAACCAAGCCTATAAACAGCAATTGCAAAGTGTTTCTGGTGTGTGTATTCCCATTCTGCCGCCCTTCCAAATGAAGGGGAAACTTGTAAAGCTGCAGGCAAAAATTCTCATCTTCTTTTTACTTTTCTCTTTACCGTTTTCCTGCCTACATATTCTTTGGCATTTCTGCTTAAAACTGAGTGCCAGAGATTTTCACTTATGGTTTATTGTTTAGAGTTTGTGATTTTCAGTGGTTTCTCACTCAGGGGTTATGGTTTATTACTTTATTTTGTGGGGCTCTGTATTTATCAGGGTTTACTGTTTACTCATTTATTGATCAGGGCGCCAGATGTAAGAATCTAATCTCATCCATAAGCTCTAAATCCCCAATGACCGCTTGGGTTCTGAGATTTGTAGTTTATCACTTTAGGGCTTACTGTGTTRAATGGAAAAGTCCAAGTCCCTAGATAATAAACTGTAAGCCCTGAACCCTAAACAGTAGGCTGTGCACGCTTCTCTTGGGTTTGTAACCATCGTGCACCAGGGCTAATGTTCATTGTGATTCCACTAAGAAAGGCACTCAGACTCTGTAAATTATTGATCAAAATTCCATTTATTGAAGCTAACACTACCAGGAAAAAGAGCATAGTATAATCTTACATTCCTTCAGATGCTGAGAACATCACATTGTGCAGAATCGGAGAGACCTCCAATCGAGGCACGGCTCAGTGTAGCTCCTGTCTGTGGGGAGGTTCTGCTGACATCTTGGTCTTTTGAGCTCCTATAGGATTTTCTTGTAAGAAATAATTCTATTCATCCTATTACTGTCAAGCAAGAGAGTGTTCACTTGAGAACCTGCTGCTTCAGCGTAAGATAAAGACAAATATGTGTAATCGCCAGTGCCAAGTAAGAACTGCCTACAGGCTCTTTTGTCACAATTAGTCAGCTAAGTTTATCCTGTGACCAAGGTGTATGTGCAGCACAACACATGCCTGAAGGGCAAGCTATACCTGCAGCATAGCACAGCAGGGGCGTGTGCCTTCTCAGGTTAACTGTTATGTCAATCACTAACTCCTCAACTGTACCTTAGTCTTCTGGTTAGGATCACTACAGTAATCTTCTCTGGTGCCATCCAGCGTTCCCCTCTATGCTTCTCAGTTCTGAGGTCTCGGTTTGATACTGTGCAGGCATGACACACTGCCACTGCTGAGATGGTGGACAAGTTGAGAGCTGTCAGAGTTTCTTGCAGGGCTCTAGTCTAGGTGTAGGGCAGAAGCACAGACAGGTGAGATCAGGGTTTTTCCTCAAATAACAGAACTGAGCCCTATCCTTGAAGGAAAAAAGCAGGCTGACAGTTACACCTCTCGTTGAACTTCRTGAGGGTCATGTCAGCCCATTTCTCTAGCCTCTCGAGGTCCCTCTGGATGGCAGCATGATACTGTCTTATCAGCCACTCCTCCCACTTGTGTCATCYGCAAACTTGCTGAGGGTACTCTGCCTCATCATCACTGCTTTTTGCTGTGCCACAGGGTCATACGTTTTTCCTTCCACGTGCACCAGGGCTCTCCCTATGCCTTGTGCTCCCAGAGTCTGTTTGCCCTTATCATCTCCTGACTTTTTCTGTTTGCCCTTGTCATCCCCGGGCAGCGGCGCGGGGGCGCGAGGGGCACGCGCCGTGTCGGCGGCGGCTGCCCGGAGGGGGAGCGCTCGCTGCTGCCGCCCGGCGACCAGAATGTGGTACTGCGGGGGGGGGGGCGCATGCGCGGAGGCGACGCCGTACTCCACGTTGCCGTCCGCCGGTAGCGGCAATGCGATCCTGCGGTGCCCGAGGGGTACTGCCGCCGCGCTCGTTGCTGCCCCCCGGTAAGGAAACGCCGCTGCCGCCCCACGTGCGCGGTGTCGGCTGGTGCTCGCTGCGGGCGCTTGGCGCGCAAAGTGCGGAGCTGCAGCGCCGGTGCCGTCCCCGGCCAAGCGCCGCGCGACGGGTGCTCGCTGCTGCTGCCGCCCGGTGGCCGAAGCGCGGTACTGCAGCCCGGCGTTCGTGCGCCGGTTCTGGCCCCTCCGGCACGCCGTCCGCGGCCGGCGCATGCGCGATGCCCGGGAGCAGTATGGCGGCGCGCCAGGCAGGGTTCCCGGCGGGGTCGGGTGAGGGCCGGGGCACCGGTGAGGCGAGCGAGCCCCTTTGGCGGGTGAGGGGAGTGTCTTTTGCCCGCTGGCAGCCTGGGGGTGGCGGGACGGGAAGCTTCAAACCGCCCGCTGCGTCAGGCTCCCGGTCTGCTAGAGGCGAGCCGGGTCAGGGCAGCCCCAGGGAGTTACCCGAGACCTGATAGAAGGGAAAAGGGGAAGGAGGCGGACATTCCCGGGCACCTCCCCAACTCGCCAGAGCTCCTGCTGAGCCTCCCYCGGCCCCACTCGCCCCGTGCAGCTGCCCCCAGCTCCAGCACCTCCCCTGAAGCTGTCCCATAGCCCTAGGCCACCCCCAAGCCCTGTCGTGAAGACCCCAAGCTGGCCCTCGAATGCACTTAATTCTCCCTTGATGTGAGTGCCGTTAGCAGCAGCGCAGGCATGAGCAGTGTCTCCAGAAGCCTCTGCGGAAGGAGGGGCTCTGATTAGGGCCGAGCTACGGTAGTAACAGTTRCTGCTTCTTTCCCTCTTCCAGAGGCCGTGCTGAGGACACGGTTGTCTGGTCCTCCCCCGTGGATATCGTTGATTGCACCCCCCTCAGGCTTGCATGGGTTGTCTCTGCTCAGCCTCGTTCTCCTTGCAGCATTGGGGCGAAAAGGGACAGACCACTTACTGGCTGTGGACAGGAGCTGCTGTGGCTGAAGCTGAAGAGGCCAGAGAAGAAGAAGAAGAAACAGAAGGCCGGCTGGCTGGCAGCACCCAACCGCCTGCGTGTTTCCAATTGCATCGTTAACAGCACCGTCGGATCTGCAGCGCAATGTGTGCCCCACTGCACGCTTTTGTGCCAGCATTATTACTGTGGACAATTACCTGTGGAACCAAGAAGAAGCACTGGGACGTCCAGGTGTCTGATGGACCAATGACGTCCCCAGCAGTGGGTTTGAGGAGCTGGCATTTCTGACAGCACAGGCACCTGCTTGGCCAAAGCCCAGCATCTTGACGGCGACGGGCAGCAACACAGCATCCCCCGGTCTTGTTGGCCACCGGATTCCCGATGAGTGAGAGAAACCAGCCAGGAGCAGGGGCTGGACCTTAGCCAGAGCCCAAGGCCAGGGGCCACCCTGTCACAGCTACCGACCCCCACAGGTATGAGTCACCTGTCCCAGTGGAGGTTCATGGTACCAGCCTGAGAGAGCCACTGGGAGGTGCCAGGGCCAACATCCCCGTCGCCGCACGCGACGGGGCTCCTCTGGCCCTGGGGCTCGTGTCGGGGGGCTGTAACGCATGGTAAACGGGGGGTGACTCGGTGCCCGAGGAAGAATCAGCCTGCGGGGAAAACTGGGAATCCAAAATCAGCATCACCTTCCCCTTCCGCGGCTCCCCATGCTCATCACCCTCGTTTCTTCTCTCCTCCGGCCTGCCTCCCTACGGCACAGCCTGTACCCAGAGCAGCCTGGCCCCGCGGCTCCCCGGGGATGCCCCTGCCCGCAGGTACCGTGCGTGTGCCTCCCGTGCAGGGCGGGGGGAAGGTTTGGGGGGGCGGGAAGGGAGGCAGCAGTGGGATGGAACCGTCGGTGGGACTGGAGCAAGCACTGCCCTGAGGCTCCGCACTCTTACCCAGCTCTCCCCACTTCGGGATGGGACGGGATGGGGCCGGACACAGCGAGGAAGGCTCGGGACGGCTTCTCGCGGCCGGGCGGAGAACAGCACTCGGCCCCGGTGGGCAGGGCCCAGCACCGAGCAGCAGAGCGGGCACCACCGGTAGCCCAGAGGGGTGGGACCGGCTCGCGACGTCAGAGCGAAAAGGGAGGAGAAGGGACACCCGGGCAGCGGGGGCGAGCGCTGCTGCCCCGGCCCGGCAGGCGCTCACGTAGGGGCGGGGCCGGGTCCTCCCTGAGGGGGCGGGGCGGGCCGCATGCGGGGGCGCAGAAGAGCGGGGGCGGTGGCAAGACTGGTCGCTGGGTGTTGTTCCGCTCTGGGCTGCGGGGCAGCAGGAGCCGCGCCGGGGCGGGTGAGGGGCCGTGGGGCCGCTGGAGCCACRCCGCGCCGGGGCGGGTGAGGGGCCGTGGGCGCGGCGGGTCTTGGATGTGGGCTTCCCTGTCGGAGCCCTCGCGGGTGGGTCCGGGCTCTGCTCTCCTGGGACTGGTGGGGGCAGAAGCGGCTGCGGGCCGAGCGCTGTCGTGGAGTTCGCCGGGGGGTTTTGGGGCCGAGCACGTGTCTGGCCGGGGGGAGCAGGGGCAGCCCCATCCGGCTCTCGGCTGCTCCTCGCTGGGGGCGGGCAGCCTCTCCTGCTCCCGGCGCGGGTCGGCCAGCGGCGGCCCGGGGGGCTCCTGCGGCGCCGGGCGGATCCCCGTGCCCGTACGGGCGGGGAAGGGCCCCGGCTGCTGCTGCCGGGGGTTCCTGGAGGCGGGCTGGGCTGCGCTCCCGGGGCGGCTGGGCCCGGCTCCCCGCGGGGGTGTTCCAGCCTGCGGGGTTTGGGGTGCGGACCCGGCGGTGCTGGTAGTACCGGAGAAATAAAGCCTGAAACAGCAGTAATGAAGGGGTGCCCAGTCTGTGCTGGTGCTGCCCCGCAGAGGTGTGGGGCCGGGCCCTCCGCAGTTCCCAGGCACTCCCCAAAACTGGATGTGGGGCCCTGGGGGTGCAGGGCTGTGGGGTGGTTTCACTCCCCCTGCTCCTCAGCATCACACATGGGGACTGCGAAGGGGGTCAGAAAGCRGACAGGGTGAGCTGGTTTGGGGCCTGAAAATGGAGAGCAGGTCTTTTGTTCGTGGGGCTTGAAAACAGGCTCATGTGGCTGATTTTGGGGCTCAGAAACAGATTGAGTCGTGCATTTTCAGGATCTGACAGAGAGGACTAAGTCGTGTGGTTTTGGGCTCAGGAACAGAGGCCAAGTGCTGCATTTTTGGGACTTGAAAACAGGCTCGGCAGCTGGGTTTTTGGGCTCAGAAATGGGCACTAAGTGAGCTGGTTTAGGGGCCAAAAGCAGGAGCCCGTTTGGCTGCTTGTGCAGGGGGGTGGGAGGGTATTGGGGGCTGCGTGTGTGGACCCTCCCCGGAGGTGGGGGTCTGGTCCTGGTGGACCCCGAAGTTCGGGAGGCTGGCATGCACCAGGCCAAACTCGGCATCTGAGGTGGTCTCTGAGGGGAAGGGTGTTTTTCAGACCCCGGCTCTTTGTAYGCTGCTTAGAATATTTATTAAGTAATTCATCATACAAACTAATTAATCAATATTTATGCAACATACAGCTACGAGGTTTAATAATAATACTCAAGTTATGATAGTGATTGATTTACCACCTTGTCAAAAGCCCAGGCTSTTGCAAATAGCTGGARCTTGTAAGGAGGAGGAGCTGAAATGAACTGCAGCTTCAGTGCAGAGCTGGAGCTTCAATTAGCCAGAACTGTAGCAAGCAGGAGCTGGAACAAGATGGGGTGTCCGCTGTCTGGGGCATGCCTTATCCAGAGGCAAAATTACCTGCAGCTGTAGTGAGCAGGAGCTGCAGTTTCCTGGAGTGTCTATTTGCTGGAGCATCCGTCGGCTGGACTGCACTCCCAGCACAGCTGAAGAGCAGCCAGGCGCAGGCAGGGCTGTCCCCAGCAGGGAGCTCYGAGCACGGGGAGGCGATGGTCCTTCTGCCGGCGGGGAGCCCGGCCTCTTCCTGGGGTGCACGGCCCCTCCGGCACCATCCTCCCCTGGGTTTTCACCCTCGGCTGGGTGTGACAAACAGGGTCATTTTTTGCCTCCTCTGTTCCCAGCGTCACCGTCTGCGTCACGTGAAGAAAGTCCCGCGTGGTTGATTCCACTCACTGCTCAGGTAATCGCAYGTGTGGGGCCGGGGGAGCGGGGAGAAACATTTACGAGTTCAAGGACACCACAGATACTCCACGTCAAACCCAGAGAAAAGGCGGATTTGCTGCCAGTGCAGAAAAGCTGATGAAAAATTGCTCTTAACAGAGCATGCCTCATTCCTGAATTGGTGCCTTGGCAGTTACAAATGCTTTCCTTTCGGGTAAAGGAATGAACTTTCATCTACGATAAATTAAGAGCTGCCTGTGACCTTCTTTAGGGTCAAGTGTTTCTCTTCTGTTTGTTTGTACTAATTTTATGGGCAAGTTGGAAATAGCCTTTTCTTTTTATACACATAACTAAATTTGTAGTTATATATGGTGTCAGTATAGTTAATTTTTGAGCACCTAGATGCCAGTAGAAATGTAATGAATGAAACGTGATGGAAACTGACATTTAAACTTGATTTTTGTTCAATTTTTTTTCATTAGAGTGTTGATGGGCATGTTGTCCTGTGGCTCAATCCACATTCTGTTCCGTGGAGTCTCCAGTCTAGGACTTTTAAGTAAAAAAGTTTGTCCCTCCAAAAAAGGACTAGTCATTCATAGGATTGAGATGTAGACTTGGACAGTCACTTAAGTACACCATCAGAATGGAAGCCAAATTTCACTTAATGTTGCTGCTGTTGGTTTTCACTTTCATTAATTTCCCCACTGCTCCGTCATGGTTGGAAGCTCTTAATCATAACTTTTTTTCAGTCTTTAACATGCCTTTTTTTTTCCCCAAGGAGACACTACATTTAAAAGTTAATTAGTTTGCTCACAAATGCGTCAGTCAATAAAATTGAGTTACAATTATTAAAACCAGAAAAATGACACCAATCTTACAGATCTGGACTATTTCTGAACATGTATTCATCACATGCAGGTGTTATCGGGATACAGATCATCTGTACTTCATGCCCTGACAAAACAATATGCTGATACAGGGATGAGCTCCAAAAGAAAAAAGTCACAATGTCATGGTTTTGTTTTGTTATTGTTTTTTTTTTTGTGTGTGGTGTTGCTTTTTTTTAAAAGAGTGCAACATTGACTGGTGGTAGCCTGCAGAGCTCTCTTGCTGCCTGACCTTTTCTTCACTGTCACTCCTCTTTCGTGGCTGTAATTTTCATTTGGACAATTTTAGAAGAGCAATTTAGTTACTTGCCTGTGTAAACGTGCTGGTAATATCAGGAAGGTAAATGCTTGAACCGGTAGTGAATAACTTGGCTACAAGTGGAAGTTCTGAAGGAAGAACAACAACAACAGGAAGCAAATACCAAGTTACCAAAAATCTGTGTGTGTCAAACACATCAAAGTTTTATTGCCAAATGTTGTTTGGCAATGTATTCCAAATGGCTAGTTTTGGTAAACATAAATTTTCAGGAAATTCAGGGTGGTGTGTGGCAAAACATGTCCCTCTGTCTATGTGTCCTTCTACATAAATAGCATTAGTCAAGAGCATGTTTTGTGGCAGGGCTGTTGTTCCCTACTCTGCAATACTGCCACAGTAGTGCTGCGATATTTAGACCTAACAGATGGGTGTAGGAATGGAAGGAGAACGTCTGTTGTCTGTAAGGGCTGTGAATGCTGACTCTTTTCTCTGTCTGCTGCTTTCCTGTGCATGAGATGAAGCTGTTTTGTTTTTCTCCTTTGTTCCTGGTCTAAATATTTCCAAAGCTGTTGCTGCTGTGGGTTTGCAATTTGTGTTACTACGTTTCTGTGGAGTTCTAGTTATGGATCCCTTCTGCTGTGGCGAAGTGTCAAGATACGGTTTTCGGTTTAAAGCTTCAGAAACTACGCTCACTGTTACCAGTGTAGGTGAAACGGATCTTGCACATGAGGCTGTGCTCGCGGGGGTGCTGAGTGGCTCCTCATCAAAACAGCAAGGTGTGTGTGGACTGATGCGGAAGTCGGACACAGCATACACGACCAATATGATCAAGCTAATGCCGTTTTATTAGGAGAACTTAAGCCRTTATATACTCTGCTACAGCACGGGTCAGTACTCGCGGCATGTGCTAATTGGCTTCTAAACAAATACACACACATTACTATTGGTTAAGTACAGCTGTATCTTAGTATAAACAATAGTAGAGCATATATAACAAGTGGATTCTAAAAATAGACACTCAGTAATTACGTTGACATTGCAGCAGCTTCGGTATCAGTGTGTGAACTCCTTCTTGCTAACTTTCAGACTGCAGCAGCTGTTCTGAGCAGTTTCAGTCTCTCATCTCTTCTCATAATTCATAAGTTCATTAATTCAATGTGTCCATTACTTTTCAAAAAGCTTCCCACAGCGGACATCCGTAGGGTTGTGCTCTGGGTCTGAGATCATTATGTATTTTTGCTGTTGGAAGATGGAATAGAGCACATGCCTGTTAAATCTAATGACAGTCAAAGGTTGGGAGGGACCCTAAGCAGGTTTGGTGGCAGAACTGCAGTTTTAAAAGATCCTGACCCTCTGGAGAAAYGGCCTGGAAAAAATAATTCCTTTTTTGCAATGAGTTCAGAAGGACAGATGGGTTGCTGTACTCTTTAACGAAAATACTCAACTTGGGACGTATAGGGTGGGGAAATCTTGGCTAAATTTAGGCTTGATAAAATGTATGTAGGTATCTGTGTCTGTCACCTGCGTGTATTTAGGAAAGTGAGTTCTAGTGAAACTAAAGCTGCCAATGAGCCAAGAAAAAGGCACGGTTGTCTAAAACATGGAAAAGCTCTAGTGGCCTCTGTCAACAGCTGTGCCAAAGATGATGCGAAATACTTTTTCCTTCACTCAGTTGTGGTCTTCACAAACCTTCACAAAAAAAGGAAGCTTTAGATTCTTATCCAACTTTATGCTAAACGGTTTTTTTTCCTATCTCAGCACAATGCCAACTGCCACCATGTCACCGTGGTCGCCCTTTCTTCTGCCGTGAAAGTACCAGACAGGTGGAAAGGATCCATAGGTGTCTGCAAGGACAAGGTACATCTACGATGTGTATCTGCATTTTTCCTAATGTACTTGTCGTATGGACTTTAAAGTTAACATTAAGAATGTGCCAACTTTCCTTCTGTAGTTTTTCTACGAAGTACTTTAACCCAAATACTAAAAATAAAATAAGGTCTGTTCTGGAGCATGTTATGCCTATGCAAAGCTTACTTCCCTTCGTTTATTTTCTCCTCCTGAAATCATTGTCTTCTGTTTATTTGTGCTTAATATTAAATTAATATTTATATAATTTAATTAATTTGAAATAATTTTGTGAAATATAATGTGAAAATAATTTTGTACTAAAAGAGCAAAGAAACTGTTTGTAAGAGTTCAGAAGAAACAGACTTTGTTTTCATGATAAAAGCTTTATGCTTTTTCAGTCAGTAAGTTTTTAAAATAACTTACAGTAGTACTTGAAAAACTTACTGAGATACTTGCATCTCTACTAAAAGCAATCAAGGTCAAAGAAGAGACACGGACAAAAAAGGACAAATCGGCGTCGCTTCTGTGTGTTTTCCCGGCTTTCCCAAGAAGCATTAGCAGCCTTGTARCTAGTGACAGTGAGTCCTGATGTGGTTTTGGTGAGTTATTGCTTCAATAATGTCCTTTTTCCTTAACCTACARTGTGTAATTTTGACTTCAGTTGGAAAGAGATTTTCCAAAATGGAAATCTTTCTCACTTGAAGGAGTTGTATTTTATGAACTTCCCATCAGAGTGGGTCTTCAGGGATGATGTACTTGTAGAAGTCACCAGCCACAAGACTTTTCTCTCTCTTAAAAAAACAAAACCAMCAACAACAAAAAAAACCCAAAACAAAAACAACAAAACCAAAACCCAAAAGTAAGTCAATTCCCTTCCAAAGACCCAAGCACAGCACGTCTTTCCAATAGTTGATGTATCACTGGTCTTTGGTTCTCAGATGTAACAGTCGAGATATAAAAACGTGTTCCTCTGCATGCTTCGGTACAGCCAAAAGCATTAGCAAATCTGCCAATCCTTTTTGGTAGCCTTATGTATTGCAGCACTGGCGATTTGATGTTTTGAGTGTTTTTCCCCCCCAAAAAGTAAAACCATATGGGGGGATCTCTTATCTCACTGATTTTTCTATCCTTAAAAAAAAAGTTAAAATCGTATAATTTACAAACTGACTTGCATTGTTTAAACTGTAACTACCAAACAGGTATAGCATATAATTTATTAGGTGTACTTAAGCAGTTAGGTATTTGTTCTAAATGTTTAAAAAGAGAGGCAACTGAATGTTACGKGTTTTTTCCCAATATCTTGACAGAGTGCTCTGAAGTACTTCATTTCTGTCTCGCTTTCAGTGGCGCGTTTCCCTGGCAGTTCAGTAGCATCGCTCTCACTGCAGCTGGCCAGATGTCCCTCCTAATTATGTAACACACACAAAAAAAACCCTAGTCAGATTATAGCTGTGTATTCTGGAGGTAGATAATTTAATGGTATCAATTCACAGCTATGCAATTTAAATTAATGCAAAAGGAAAATCAAATACTTTTATAGTGTGTTTTTATTGTATGTATATAAGCATACACACACCTTTTTAGCATAAAATGAATTACTGAGAATTGGTTTGTTTTTTTTTTTTTTTTTTTCTTTTTCATTTTACTCTTTAAAGTTTTACACTTCACTTTCAGCTTTATTGGCCAAGTGAGCAAGATGTGCTKCAGCAGCGCAAGGACTGTAGCTGTTGCGGTGGATCCATAAGCGTGCATTTTGATCACGGTACAACCTTGTCCTGCAGCCTCACGGGGCTATCTCCCTGCAGCAGCGCTGTAAGGAGGGGACAAGGCATTTTCCAACACCAGCAAGAGTGTTTCCTTTTATGCTAAGAATGTGTTCAAAATAGTATCATCAATTAGTTTTAATACTGGTTTTCAGTGTTCAGATCGCTCTAGCTTTTAAAGGGTGTGTTGTATTTCGAGCTGACCTGTTTACCTAGAATCCTCCTTTAGCTCAACTACTATCCTATCCCTTATTCTGACTGAATTCCTCTATGTTCTTCGGTGCTATTTTTTAAATAATATAATTTGGGATTTTTGTTTTTCAGATGTCTTGCCGCGATGCTCGATAGATCCCCCCAGCCCGGGTTTGTCTGCCAGTTGTTAAGCGTGCTGACGGTAAGGGGCCAGCCCTGTGTCTGGAGGATCCCGGCTCGGTCTCCAGCGGGTGCCCCGCAGCCGCGGCAGCGRGCGCTGTCTGAGGGGGGGAGTCCGGGGCCAATGGGGACYGGGGACGTTTGTGGCCCCGGGGAGCCCGTCCCAGCGGGGGAACGGAGGGGGAACATGGCAGAGCGGAACCTGAGCGAGAGACGTGGCACCGTCCTCTGGCACGTTTCCCCTATGCCGTGGGGCAGCCACCAGCCTGCGGGACAGGGGCTGGGGGGGGCTGCAACCGTTTGGGGGGGCCGCCCCCTCTTTATTTTTCTAGCAGAGCCCCCCTTTTTGGCGCGGGGGGGGTGTGGGGGGGGTGTGTGCCGTATGTAAATGGCATTATTAAAGTAATGAGCTGTAGGTTGCGGCTGTTTCCCTTGTTTTGTGCCTTTTTTGGGGGTGAATAAAAGGGGGGTTGGGGAGCCTTGGGGGGGTGATGGTGTCATTTGGGGCACTCCAACATCACTGGGGGGGTGATGATGCAGTGGAGTGAGTGGGGAATGAAGGGGTCCTCCCCATAAAAGGGGGTCACAGCCCAAAAATGCCTGAAAATTCATGTGGGGGAGGAGTGTTAAAATTGTAAATATGTGTGTGAGGTGTTGAAATAGAGGAAAAATTCTCATTTTTATATATATTGAAAAATAATGTTCATTTATATATATAAAAGGATTTCAAAATAAGAACCTATATCTACTATATTATATGAAGAATTTTAAGAGTATGAAAAAATACTAAATAGGCATATATAGGGTTTTAAAATACAAAAATAACTCACGTATATATAAATTAAAAAATAAAGGACTTTAAAATGCAAAAAGGATGATATATATGAAGGAATTTAAAATAGAAAAAAGTCTGACTAGATAGAGCTGTCTACACTTACTA